>JAVHLU010002738.1:0-15785 GCA_036785755.1 Colletotrichum ledebouriae
TATAATATAATATAACAATAAGCTATATATAAATAAGATATATACCTTACGGGGGGGTGTAAGAATACCGAAGGTATATCTTAAAAGTTCTATAATAATCCTATAAGGTTTATACAAACCTTAATAAGTAACTATACTATATATAGTTATATCCTATAAGGTTTATACAAACCTTAATAAATAACTATACTATATATAGTTATATACCTATATAATATTTCTTTAATAATACTTTAATAACTATAAAATATAAAGTAATTACTATAAAAGTATTTCCTTCATGGAATAAATACTTTAAAAATCTATATAAATTCTAATAATAGTAATAACCTTATATATATATATATATATATTTATAATCCTTAGCTTTATAGCTATAGATATACAGAAATTGCGCACGGACCACATAGTAATCCGAGCGCGATTTCTGCTTAATAAGCTACTGCTTTGCAGTTACGTTTCAGAATATCTTACCCCTTACTTCGTGAGGGTAGGATTTATAACTTAGAAACAACAACAATATTAACAACAATATCATTAATAATACTATCAATTAATTCCAGGAAAAATACCTCCTTATGCTCAAATTTATCAGCTTTCATCACCATATTACTCAGCCTATTAATATCTATTATTCAGGCTATTTTACCGCCCCTTTAGCTACCTATATACCTATTCTTATAGATATCTCTACTATTCGGCGTTATATTATCGTTAGTTACGCTATAGTTAGCAAGCGCTTCCTTACTAGTTAGGTTAGAGATTTCTACTTATTTATTAACTAATAGTTCTAGTAGCTAAGCGAGTATTATACGCTTGCGATTAGAAAGGCTAAAAATAGCGTAATATATTAGGTCCTTATATAATAATATTAAAAAGGCTATTTATAGTTAATTACGAGTCTTTAGTTTAAGGTATCTATTAGACTTAAAGGGCGCTAGAGTTCTAAGCTTAGTACCTCTTTTAATCTTTAATAAGTAAGGAGTGTTATTAATAATAGGAATAAGTAGTAAATTACCTATATATATATATATATACCCTTCGTGCTTTAGGCTAAATAGAAGGGACTCTATTTTACTAATAATATCTTAATTTAAATAGTAGAGCGATTATATAGTATAATAATTAAATTTCTTATAGTATATATATTATAAACCTTTAAAGGTATTTTTAAATAGATCTAAGAGGGAATTTGAATATTATCGCAGGATATGATTTAGATATATAATTCCGAGTTTAGAATATTAAGCCTATTAGGTATATTAAAGTCTTACCCTATAAGTAGACTAGTATCTAAATATAGGATAAGCTATATACTTATATAGAGCTTAGTAGTTATTATATATCTATTAGGTCGTTATCCTTATATAAGAATCGCAAAGGTTACCTAGGTAATAGTCTTAAGGCTTCTTATACCTTAGAGCTTAAATACCTTAGGTTCTCTTAAGAGGATATAGAACTATTATAAGCAGGCTTTACTTATAACTAAGTAGTCTACGCTAGTATTAATATAGATTACGATTAGTAGTCTATTACGATAGCCTCGGATAATAATTTTAGCGTATATATAGCGGTATAAATATATAACTATATATTACTATAGCTTAATAGGACTAATAAGCGTTATATTTAGCTAAGGGGATAGAAGGGTCTAATATAAGAAGATACCCTTAAAGTTAGTATACGGCTTAGTATTATAAAGGTAGGTTTTATATAAGTAGATTCTAGGATCCTTAAGGAGCGAATTTTAAAAGGAGTTAATATTAAAAATAAAGTACTTATCCTTATATCTAGGGATATAACCTAGAGGGTATTTATAGTAATAAGCGGGTTAAATAACTAGGTTAATATACTTAGGATTATCTTCTTATTACTCTTAGTTATCCTTATTATTAGTATTAATAACTAAGTCTTCTTTATATAAGTCTAAATCCTCGCTAGCCTTAATATACTAGATATAGTTAAAGTTACTCTTATCTAACGAAGTATATACTTCCTCTTCTACTTACTCGCGACTAGTACTTTTAGTTATATAAGCTAAAGGGTAACTAAGTAGTTAAGGATACTAAACGTATTAACTAGGCTATTTATATTAGTATTTAGGCCTTTATTATTAGTTAAACTAAATTTCCTTATAAGTAGATAATAAGGGTTTAGTAGCTATATTAGTAGCTTACCTTATAAGTCTTAATAATAATAAGCTAAATATAGTCTTTTTTAGGTTCGTATAGTATAAGTAATAAGTAGCTATAGGGTAGCCTACTTTTAAGGTCTCTTTTAGTAATAATTATATTATAGAGGTTCCTATATAGGTTACCTTAGTAGATAGTTAGACTAATACTCGCTAGGATTCTTTAGTAACTATTTAATACTAGCTAAGGACTATCTTCTATAAGCTTATAATAAACTTATCGTAGTTTATATTACTAGTTAGCTAAGGAATACTAATAACTAGTTCTATATCTATCTTATTATAAGTAATAGTTAATACCTTAGATTCGCTCTCTTTAGTATTCTTATATAGTTAAGTAACCTTAGTTATCTAGTATTAAATATTATATTAATCGTATATATTATATAGAGTATACCTCTCTTTAGTTAAATATACTTTAGTAATTTTATATAATAAATAAAAACGTTTAAGTAATAACTCTTTTTAATAATCTAGCTTATAGTTAGGGTCCTTAAGTTCCGCCTTCTTATTAAGTATTAGATTAGTATAATACTAGTCCGAGGTATACCTTAGTAAGGTTTAATATAAGTTAAGGGTAGCTATAGCTAGGTTCCTATTATCTAACTTAATATAGCTATTAATTATATTAATAAAATAATATATATTTTAGTAGATAGTTCTTAAACTACTATTAATATATATATCTTCGACTTCGTTATTATATAGAGGTAGATTAAATAACCTAATTATATTAATCTTAAATTAAGGAGTATTATACCTAGGTTCTATAGCTAATATTCTAGCTATTACCCGTGCTACCCCTTCTTTATTTATAGAGAGAAGGAATATAAGAAAGTTATAGCTAATTAAGAACCTATTAGGGTTAGATAATAGTTTAATAATATCTCTTAACCTAGCTAGTAGTTAAGGGTATTAATTACCTTAGCTATTATTATTACTATAGCTAGGGCTACCTCCTTTACTATTTTAGCCCTTAGGGTTATTATTATTATTTCTATTACTAGGATCTCTAGGTAGTATAAGTAGTAGTAGTAGTAGAGGAGTATCCTCTATATATTTAATATCCTAATTATATCCTTTGCTTTTATTAAGGTTTAATAGACTAGCTTCTAGTTCCTAGGCGCCTATCTTATTATATTACTTACCCTAGCTATAAGTATTAGAGTAATTTTATAAGTTACTTAGCTTAGGTATAGGAGGGTTATTGATTCCTTTTCCTTAAGTTAGGAATAAAGTACTTAATATATCTTTATTTGTTTTAAATAATATATAGAAGATATTTAAGCTTAGCTCTAATATTAATTAAGTAGTTATATCCTTTAATATAGGTTTAAGAAATAAGAGTTATAAACTATTTATAAAACTTCGTTTAAACTTATAATATTCCTCTAGAGTTAATAAGAGTATTAAGAAAGCTTTAGGAATTATTATTATATTAAGTTTAGATATAGGTTTTAGGATATCTAGCTTATCTATAGCTTTAGCTCTTAGGGTCTTATAGCCTCCCCTCTTTTTATCCTCTTTAAAGGGGAGTATTAAGTCTAGAGTCTAGCTCTATTTAGTCTCTATTTTAATATATTAATTATAATAAGGGAGATTAAGGCGATACTACTACCTAATAGTATTAGTAAATAGTTATAAGTTAGTTATTTATATCTATAGGACTTTACTTTAAATATATTAAATAATCTTATATACTTCCCTATATAGTATTAACTTTTAAATATATTTATAGTAATTTACTAAATATTATTTAAAGTTCTCGCGAGTAATAGCTATAATACTTACTTTTATTACTAACTTAAAAAGGGTATATTTAATTAGGGTAAGTAGCGTATAGAACTTATCTAGGTATTACTTAAGCGCTACTATAAAGTTTATAATAGTTAAATAGTTAATAGGTTTTAAAAGGTTAGACTTAAGACTTTTTTTAACCTTATAATTAAAAAGTAGCTTATAAAGTATTATTATTAGAGGGTTATTATCTTAGTAAGATATTCCTTAGTTAAAGAAATCTTTGAGATTTAATATCTCTTAGGGATCTCTCCTAGTTAAGGGAAATAGTAAAAAGTTAATATCTCTTATTAATATTTCCTAGTTAAGGGAAAGGGGGAGTTTAGAGGCTTTTAATACTATATAATACCTATAGGTATTAACTACTATAATATTACTTTATATAAACTTAACGGGGTTAGCTATTTATATAGTTAAGTACTTTCTTTAATTATAAGGATTATCCTTAGTTATAAGGGGATATAGCTAACTATTAAGGTCGTACTACTAATTAATATAGTCTATATAGTAAGCGAAAAATTATAGGTAAAAATTCTATAAATTTCAAAGGTTTTTTCCTTAAAGGTAATAAGCCCTTTTATAAGGGTTAATACGTTTAGGTATATTTAACGCGTTAAACGCGTTAGACGCCCTTGAGCGGGATAACTGCGCTGAGATTATCTAGCGTAGGATTAGGGGATAATAGCTACCCCCCCTTCTAATTTACCTATCCCTTTAGAAGTTTTAGGATTCTTCTATTTAGAGACTTAGTTATAAAAATAAGGGTTAGTATAGGTAACTATTTAGTTATAAGTATTAATATAGCTTTATCCTTATTTATAACGCTTAGGATCTAAAGTTTAAAGTTAACTTATAATATAAGCTCTTTAATCTCTTCTACTATCTTATAGATAATATCTTCTAGGATAGCCTCTTTTACCTTATCCTTTATATAAAAAGTCTATTTATTAAACATTACGTTCTATATAATAATAACTATTTATAACGCGGAGATCTAGACCTTATATAAGTTATAAGCATTTAGAATATATCCTACTAGATATCTAATATATCCCTATAGTATTACTTTAAAGTCTCTCTTATTAATTCCTCTCTCTTATTAATTTCTCTCTCTTATTCCCTCTTAAGGGGGTATATATAGTAGCTATAAGTATATATATATCCCTAGTAAGAGCGAAGGTTATAAGTTAGAGTCGCTCTATTATTAGATTACTACTAGTAAAAGTACTAGTAGAAATACTCCTCTTTAATCTATAGTAGTAAACGCTAGTCGTAGCGCTTAAGTAAGCTTATATTATAAAGCGTTATTACTACTAGTACTATCTTAGCCTATAGTTTTATTAGTAAGCTAGCTATAGTAAGTATCTTAATTATTTAAGTTATAACTTCCTAACTAGCCCGTTCCCCTCTACTATTTAGTTCCTTTATATATAGAGGGGTCGTTTTAACCTCTTTTCCTTTTATATAGGTCTAATCCTTATATCCTATATAGCTTATAAGTAAAATTACTAACCTCTCGACGTCTTATTTAAATTTATAAATAGAAAGTCCTTTTTATTAAGATACCTATCGCTTAAAGGTATATAGAGTAAGTATAATATTACTATAAGTCTTATTAATATATAGAAATATAAAGAGCTAACTAGTATATTTATCCTTAATAATAAGGAGCTAATAGTTCTAATTAAAGCCTTCGGGGTAGTTAAATAGATCTTATGCGATCTTATAATAAGGGCGTATTACTTTATCTTCTAATATATATCTTAAGATTACCTATTTAATATATATAACTACGTAGTATTAGTACTATAAGTATATTAAGCTTTTAATTCTCACTACCTAAGTAATATATACTAGGTACTCTAGAGCCTTAGAGCTAAGGTACCTGCTTTAGAGGTACTAAAGTATTATATTATTACTCTAGTCTAGTAGTAATATAAAAGAGGTATACTTATATATTATAAGTATATAGTTTATATTATTAATAATAGTATTAATACTTTAGGGGATCTACTTAGGAATAGAGTATAAGGAATAAGGCTTATATTTAAGGAAGGCGAGGTTCGCTTTCCTAATACGTTTCTTAACTATAACGCTATTCTTATAGGTTCTAAAGCGAAATATATAGTTATACCCTAAGTACTAAATACTTATCTTCTAAAGTAGCGCTTTAGATATAATATTAATATAAAAGTTCTCTATATATCTTATATTATAGAGCATAAGGTCCTCTATATTTATATCTTTTAAGCTATTAAGAGTATTCTTAATAATTTATATACCTTTTATAATAATTAAGTATAAAGCTATTCTAGAATTAACTTATTCTCTATTATAATACTTAATTAAGGAGGGAATAAGTAGGGACTTATTATTTATAATGTATATCTCTTTATAGTTATCTAGGACTATAGACTTATATAATATATAAGGTCTTAAGTAGGGGGTTACAAAGATACTTAGGTACTTTTTATCTAAGTTAACTATATTATCCCTAACTTTATTTAAGAGGGCTATATAGAAAGTAACTACTACTATTTTAATAGAGTAGCTTAGGGCTATATTAGATTTCTTAGATAAACCCTTATTACCCCCTTTATTATTTTAGTAGTTTCTACCCTTATAGGGTATAGTATATAGCTAGCCCTTATAAGTAAGTTCTATATAAAGATTAGTAAAGCGTAGGTTATTATTTAACTAGTTATAGATCTAAGCTACTTATATATCTATTATTAATATATAGGGGCCCTTCTAGTAATATCTAGTTAAAGTAGCTTCTAAGTAGTTATAATTAATACTTAGCTATTAATAGCTTAACCTATATAAGTACTATTTATTACTAAATTAATTACTAGTTATAGGAACGCTTAATAGGTTAGCCTTATCTATATAGCTAGCTAGCGTTATAAAGACCCTAGCGCTCTATCCTTATAACCTTAAGTAAAGTATATCCTTATATAAGAGGTTCTTAAATATATTAGTATATTAGCTTATATTAGAGATTAGTATCTCCGCTCGCTTCTACTTAAGAATATTTATAATTTCTATATTAGCTTAAGTAAGTATAAAGTAATAATCTACTACTTAAAGGAAAGTTTTTAAAGCGAGGGTATTACTTATTTTAAGAAGCTTAAGCTAAGTAGTATAGAGATAAACGCCCCTAAAGTCCTTAATCTAAGCGTTAGAATTAATACTCTTATTTGCTTTCTCTAGGATTTAAATATACTCCTCTTAAATAGTAATAAGGGTACTAGCTTTATTTAAAGTATAGTAATATTTAAGATTAATAATAAAGCTATAAAGGGTTATATCCCCTTTAGCGAGAAGTTCTATATATATAGGTATAATAATATTATAAGTAATAGTCTCTATAACTAGATAGTTAATCTATATAAACTCTTAGTCCTTATAGGTTTACTTAGACTTTTATATAATAAGTAAATAAAAGTACTCTAAGTATTATTCTTATATATTTATAATATTCTTATTAATTATAACTAAAGTAGCTAGAAGCTAAAGGGGTTATAATTTATTTATTATTTATATCTTAGTAATAGACTTAGGAGTAGTCTTAGAAGTAGTATTAATAATAGCCTTTTTTAAAATCTCTTAGTTAAGTAGAGCGATATATTAATTATAAGCGCTCTTCTCCTATAAGTACTAGGTATTAATATCCTAGTTTTATTTAGTAATATATAAATTAAAAGTTAGGGGTTTTAAAAAGGTCTTACCTAAGTATAAAAATCCCTTAGGGTTATCTAGGTTAATATACTTCTAGACTCTAATAGCTTAGGCTTTAGCTTAGATTATAATATACTAAGTAGTAAAATCCCTATATATAATTAAATAGTATAATATTATAATAATAGTAATAGAAGATATTATAATTAAAGTTATTTAGAAATAGAGGGTTTATAATAATAAAAGATAATATATAATAAGGAGGAAAAAAGGAAATAAGAGAGAGGAAGTTTTAATAAATACTTTTAGTAATAAAGGCTTATTTTAAAATAATAATTAGGGGTTTAGTTAGAGCTAGGCTTATAACTATTAAGAAACGTGCTATAGGGCTATATTTATAGTTACTAAAGAGCTTATTCTATTATAATAAGAGTAGCTATAATATAGTTACTTATAACTATAGTTAGAGGAATAACCTCTAGAAAAAGGTTGCTCCGGAGCCGACGTTAGTCACGTGCTGCGCTAGGAACGGGCGATGCTAAAGGCATCATAACAATTAGCGTAGGGACATTCTAAGGCGCGCCAAAGAGCGCTAAAAAACACGGTATGCAGGACTTTGGTAGATATGTCGGTTATGCGATCTCCTTCTCGAAATACCATTCTGTAGATACTGTTCGAAATTATAAAGATATCAAATCAACCCAGAGCTTTTCATTTCCCTTTTGAGTCCCCCAGTGTCCTTCGTAGGATGTTTTGTGATCAAATTCCAGAAAGATGCCGCCGAAAAGCTACATTCCAGATAGTGGGATTTTTAATGAAGACTCTGAAGTCAGCATGTTGTCGCGTACAGATGATAACAGGATACATGGATTGCAAATTTTCGCCGACGGGGTGCGATCATCGGCGAAGAGTCACACGACCAAGCGCGCCGCGCCGCTGACGCACCGGGGCAGCATCTCCCCGACCGACGTTCCACAGCAGCATACCGAGTCCACACCGCCTACGCTTTTTGGACAAATTCTCTTCTCGAATTACCCCGCCACCCCTCCATCCGGGCAAAGCTACATAAAAATTCGCTGCCGGCCCTGCTTATCAAGCAAGCAGAACTTCCTCGACATATCAATGAACCACCACCCATCTATGGACTCTCGCGCGTCCTTTTAATAGCCCCAGATACCCGACGCATCCGACACGAAAGCGCGCAAAGGAGGACCGCCGAGAACCACGAAAAAAGCAAGAAAACCCCCGAAAACACACAGACGCACGTAGCCGCCGCAATGTCCTCCCACAACGAGCACAACGACGACCACGACGAGCCCGAACTGCTCGGCGCCGAAGATGTCGGGGAGGAGGTCACCCTGGACAACGAAGACGACGTGGCCATGGACTCGGACGACCACAACGACAACATCGAAGTCACGCTCCAGAACGACTCGGTCGCCTACTTCGACGCGCACAAGGACTCCGTCTTCGCCATCGCCCAGCACCCCGTTCACCCGACCATCGTCGCAACGGGCGGCTCCGAGGGCGACTCGGACGATGCCCCGGGCAAGGGCTACCTCATCTCCACCGCCGCCGCCGCCTCGCGGCCCGTCCTCCCGGCCTCCTTCTCCGGCGACGCAGCCCCGCAGAGCACCCAGCTCGACGCAATCTACCCGATCGACGGCCACACGGACAGCATCAACGCGCTGGCCTTCACGCTCCCCAAGGGCGACTTTCTGGTCACGGGAGGCATGGACGGCAAGCTGCGCGTGCACGCCGTGCGCGTCAACTCGCCGAGCGCCGAGGCCGCGAGCGTGCAGTTCAAGTTCATCGCCGAGGCGCAGGAGGTCCCCGAGATCAACTGGATCGCGCCGTGCCCGTCGCCGCAGTACCCCAACACCGTCGCCCTCGGCGCCAGCGACAACTCGGTCTGGGTCTACACCATCGACATGGCGGCCGGCGGCGGCGACCCCGCCAACTGTCTGCAGCTCGTGCAGACCTACTGGCTCCACCAGGCGCCGTGCACCGCCGGCGCGTGGACCCCCGACGGAAACCTGCTCTGCACCGTCGCCGAGGACTCGAGCCTGTACGTGTGGGACGTGTGGGGAGAGGCCGGCGCCAAGGGGCTTGTCGAGAGCAACGGGCAGACGACGGTTAGCATGACGGCGGAGGATCAGCGGTTCGAGGTCGAGGGCGGCCTCTACAGCGTCGCGGTCGATCCCAAGGGCGCGCTCGTCGCCGTCGGCGGCGCGGGCGGCGCCATTCGCATCGTCAGCCTGCCGAGGCTCGCGAGCAGCGCGCAGCCCGGCAAGGGGGGCAAGAGCAAGACGACGGCGGACGTGGCCGCCGGCGGGCAGATCCTGGCGGCGCTGCAGACCGGCTCGGACGGCATCGAGACCCTCGGCTTCACCACCGCCGCGGGCGCCCCCGGACAGGCCGCGACGCTGCTGGCGGCGGGATCCGTCGACGGCAGCATCGCCGTGTTCGACGCCGGGAGGAGATTCGCCGTCAGGAGGAGCCTGCCCGGCGCGCACGAGGATTTCAGCGTGGTCAAGGTGGAGTTCGTCAAGAACTCGTGGCTGCTGACGAGCTGCGGCATGGACGGCGTCGTGAGGAGGTGGGATCTGAGAGCGCAGGACGCGGGCTTGGTGAAGGAGTGGAGGGGCCACCGGGGTGACGGCGAGGGTGGGGGCGTGCTAGGGTTCGTCCAGGGCGAGACGGGGGAGAGGGTGGTCACTGCTGGTGACGACGGTGTCGTTCTCGTTTTCGAGGCTTGAGATGCCGGGTTGTGGGTTGATATTTCTTTTTTCCTGTTTTTCATGAGAGAGAGGATAGATAAAAGGAGCGTGGCAACCGCAAAATTCGCGGCATGATGAATGGGTTAGATAACATCCCCGAAAGGGAAACGACTTTTTAACGTTTGATGCGAGGCCGTTTTTGTCATTGATCTTTTTCGTCTCATTGAGAGCATGGTTGATGTTGTCTGTTCGTTGGAAACAAACAGTGAGACATTGGGTCTTTGAGTTCATCCGATGAGGGAGGAGGATGCGTGGTATAAATGTGTCTTCCACCACCAACCACCTCAGCCTTATGCCTTCAACCATCGCTCGGTCTTCTTCACATTCAGCTTCGCTGCACAGACCCATACTGTCTGCCCCGCTGTTCATTTTCGAAATACGCTACGACCACTTGAGAACCACTGACCATCTAAAGCTGACTGGTCCGGCGTCATGAGTAGCTTGCGATGGGACCAGGTCATCGGCCTCGCGCTCACGATCTGCGGGGTAATGGAGTTCCCGAGGACTTGCTTCTGCTTGGCAATGTGTTGGTTCTCGTGGGAATCGGTCGTTACTTGTAGGTTCACATTCTCCACCGCCAAGGTCTACACGGAGAGCTCACATCTCATTAGTGTACGCTATTCTGGGTATTTATCCTTTTCTAAACAACATCGTGGCGCCAACAACGAGAACCGTAATTCCGAACGCATGGAGGCCAATGTAAGATTCTCGAGGACCCTTTGAACCGTCCACAATTCGAATCGACCAAAGATCAATTTAGACGGAGTCGTATACTTCAAATAGCTACAAGCACATGAACTGCATGCACGACAAGTTTAGAGCCTAACCCAGGCAGTCCTCATTGAATCAATAGGCTTAGTTTGATTCATTTATCATTATTAGACTACCTCGCGTAGTCGCCACTCAAGACTGCCTCATCGTCAGAGGCAGATACCCATTCAGTGGCATGTCTCATCCTCTCTCCATCGTGATCGCCTCCATCCAACGCCATTTTTAATAGTGTACACAAAAATCAGTACTTAGTTCCGGCGACCACCCTGGCCTACGTTGTCGCCCTGGGCAAGACCCTGGCTTTGACCTCCGGAGGCGTTCAGGCCGTCGATAGCGAGACCCTTCTCCTTCTCGGGGAGAGGAGCGGTCTTGTCGGCGCGGTCGACGTGGGAAGACTGCTTTTTATCAGATGGTCCGTCATTGCGAGGAAGACGAGGAAAGAATGGTGCGAGGCTTACCTTCTCGACACCGGCACCGTGGACAATGTTGTGGCCGGCCTCGACCGCGTTGTCAGAAGCACCAGATCCGTCGCGAGGCATGATGACGATTCTTTATGTATATGATCTGTTTGGTCGGTGTGTTGCCTCGAGAAGCTGTTAGGCAGTTGTTGGGTTATTTTCGAGAGAGTGCTGTTTTGCTGAAGAGCGAGAGGCCATCGGCATAGGGAGCTCGAGAAGCTGTTTTAATAGAGCTCGGAGCTCTGATCGAGATTTGACGTCATGCCAGAAAGGTGCAAGTGGCCTCCCCGGGTACCTGCCTCCAAACGTCATTGGCGGTGGGGCCCATGATGAACGTCTCCGCCCCGCGATGTCAGATCGCAGCAGGAGCAGTTGCCCCGCGCTGCGTGCTCAGACTGCTTGGCTCGACCAACGCAGTGCTGTAACAATGATGTTGTTTTTGTCACCAGGAGGGGCTTTTAGTGTACGGGCCCAGAACCTCTCTTGGAATTCTTGGAATAACTCCCACCTCTTTGACCTGGTTTTCAGATACCAGAGACCAGAGGTAGCGGGTAGGCCCGCTGTGCACCTGTGCAGTCCAAACGCCTGAGAGCGATGACGACATTCGACCCGAGGCAGGACTGAACGGCTCAGGTAGCTGACTTGAGCCGGCGTTAGCACTGAAGGTACGTGAGGCTTTTCCAGGTTTGGTCACGATATGTTTCTCAAAGTGTTCTGTTCTAATCACGGTTTCCACTCGGTACAAATTGAGGCTCCAGAGCTGGTTCGTAATGGACAAAGCGCAATTCAAATTAACCGGTTTTTTACAACATGCATTTTTCTTTGCAACACCGTTTCCATACCCATGCCCCAGGATGAATTCCTTTTCTCACTAGGTGCCTCTTTTCTGCACCCGACACCAAAAGTCGCGAGGCTTAACGAACCAGTAGTTGGTGCATTGCCAGTCGCCCTCCTTGTCCAGGATGAAATCGAACTCTTGTACCAATCGAGGGATGACCTTGGAAACCTCCAACAAGCTGATATTCTTGCCAATGCACGTGCGGGAACCTTGACCAAACTAGAGGATGATTAGTTCCTGCGGGCGTACCAGAAGACACGAGGCCGCTTACCGAGAAGAAATATGATTCCATGGCACTCTTCTGCTCCTTGGTGGAGTCTATCCATCTTTCCGGCCGGAATTTGTCCGCGTCCTGGCCGTAGACTTCCTTATTGGCGTGGGCGACCCAAGCATTGATGCCCACCACCGTCTATGAGGTTTTAACTTGTTAGTGCATTTTGAAAATGAAGGAAGAATTCGTGGGGGTGTGTTTCGAACTCACTCCTCCAGGAAAAAACCTCCCAGCCAGCTGTCGCCCGCCCTCCGGCACAATGCGGGGCATGGTGAAGCCAGTGGCTGGGTGAACTCGAAGACTCTCCTTGATAACGGCCTGGAGATACGGCAGCGCCTGGGCTTCGCTGAATTTGATGGGGTTCGAGATCGATCCATCAGCAGCAGCATCCGCCAACTCCTTGCGGAGCTTCTCCATCGCATAAGGGTGTTTGCAGAGGTTGTACATGATGGCGCTCAGTGATATCGACGTGGTGTCTGACCCAGCCCCAATATTGCTAGTACTAGCCTGGAGGATGGCGTCGCTGGTCACAGTCTCGGGCCGCTCTTTTTGGGCTTGGACGAGCTTCGAGACGAAGTCTTGGGGTCCGTCCGGGGACTTTTCTTCTTTCTGCCGGGCCTCGGCCAGCTCCGCAACGTACTGCAACACAGAAGCTGCTGACGTACCTTCTTCTTTTCGCCGACTTAGCCACCCGAGGACGCTAAAAAGCGGAGGCCAGAGCCATGCGTAGACACCGAGTATACTAGCCAGCTTGATGGAGTCATCAAGCTGCTTCATCACGTTCCGCGGGTCTCCACCTTCGTCGAGGCAGCCGAATCTCTTGGAGAACTAGGCATAGATATCAGTACGAGTCCGTGAAATAATAATACCGGTCCCTCCTCACGGTTATCTTGCCGATCACGTCAAAAGCGTAGCACTGAAACCATTGGGTCATGTCGACCACACGTCCCTGGCGGGAAAACTCCGAGAGGTGTTGAGAGAGCATATCGGTGCACTCGTTCACATATGGCTCGTACGATACCATGTTCGACATGGTGTACACGGTGGCAACTTGTCGACGGGAATAAGCATGCGCTTTGGGATCTGTTTCGCTGAAATGGTTTCGCTCCACGGGATGACCCCAGGCAGTATACCAGTCATTCTGGTCAAGGAATCAAGATAAAGTCAGGATTGATCCTCATTGTACGTCTTCTTAAGATACGATGACTTACCTTGACGAAATGGCTCCCATGGCCATAGATGATCTTTGCTGCATCGAGGTCATTGATGCTGTAATGGCCTGGAGCAATGCGGACGATTGGCCCTGTCAAAGTCAAGGTCAGCAAAAAACAACTTCGTGATGTAGTAGACTTGTTCTTTGTTGGAAATAATACCGTATTTCCGATGCAACGCGATGTTAGTCTTTTGAAAATCCGCTCCGATATACTGGCGGAGAAGCCACAATCTCGTAAACCTGGCAAGTAGAGGACCTGGAACACTCCTGAGCGGATCAAAAAGAGCTTTGGTCAATCGGAATAAAACGAAGATTCCGAAGGAGACAGGAAGAATCCACCAGACTGGCGGCAATTCTCCCCTTTGCCATGCATCAATTGGTAGAATCATGTTGCATGTAAAATATGGTTTACAAGTCTGAGTAAGGACGTAAGTCCTTGAGTGTAGGCCAGCAGGTGACAGCGAGCGACCTATATACTCGTCCAAAGTTTGCGTCTAGATCGGCATCGTTGGCGGCATTTGCAAGCCGCCTCCACCGACAGAGATGCCGATGAGTACCCGAGATACACCGCAAGAGACACAGATTGGAACTGGCAATGATCGCCCGGAATAACGGGCAGGAAGTGGGGCCGCTTCGTGACTCGAGACACCCCGACGCGTCTGACAGTTGAGAACGCCGTATTCTTACTGGTTCGCCCAACCTCAGTTGACAAGATGAACCCGGGTTTAGGATGCAGGCGCTGCGACGAATGCTGTCAGAAGAAAGGAACACCTGGACCGTCATCTTCGACGTCGTCCAGGCTCGAAGCCTTTCAAATGCAGTTTTTTTGCTCAAAGGCATTCTCGCCAGAGTACGTAAAAGGAGAGACCTTCTTCCAAGATGGACAGCTGTCACCAGGCCTGGCAGAGACGTTCTCTCCCAGGCACCAAACTACCCATGAGCGCAGTTGGTCCCAAGGCGGCCGCGAAAGAAACCGCGGACCCTGTTTATAGCGTTCGGGCGAAAGCATATCCGTCCGATGGGGTAGCCGCCCGTCGGAATCCCACGGACCAACACAAAGGGTCTCTGGCAACCACCAATGGAGAAGCCGCCTTCTTCTGGGGTATTGTCAGTCGTGTACCCCAGAATGTGGGAGGACATTATACATCGGTTTACACCTCAACTTACCCCTCCGCAAAACCTTATCTTACCCCCCTCTACTATACTATACCGCCTTTAGTAGGCGCGCTATAACGCTAAGCCTACTTAAGGGGGGTAAGCTAACCTCCTAGGAGCTTAACTTAGCTATAGAAATATATAGAAATAGAGTAAAGAAAGTATTATATAAAATATAAATAATAAGCTAAAAACTCTATATATAAGGTATATATAAAATATAATCTAATTATAATTTAAATACCTTTTTAAACTATTTTTATAATATATTTTACTATATATACTATATTATTACCTAACCTAATTAGTCTCTATATAATAATAGCTATATCCTTAAGTAGATAATTATAGCCTATTATAATCCTAAATAATATTAATATAAGTCAGGATTATAATTAAATTATAATTATAAGTATAAAAAATTAAGATATCTTCTAGCTTCTAAAAAGCCTTAATATTAAGACTTAAAGGAGTTATCTTATAAGGAAAAAGCTTTTAATTTCTTATTTATATTTATAAATAAGATAAATAATATAATTATAAAGTATTTAATAATTTAAAAATGAATTGAGCTAAAAGTATAAGATCTATTAAATAATATATAGTAATTCTATACTTATTATATCTAAG
>JAVHLU010002739.1:0-15778 GCA_036785755.1 Colletotrichum ledebouriae
GCTAATATTACGAAGATTATCGCTAATATTAAATTATCTACTGCTAGAGAGAAAGACAAGGATGCTTATTAAAGGAATTATATTAATTCTATACTTAGATATACTTTAAAGTTAGCTTCGTAGACCTATTTATATATTATTCGCCTCGATTTCTTATTTTGACCTAACTAATTTCTTATTCCCTTTTCTTCCGTTTTACCTCCTCCCTATATTATATAAATATATCTGGAAATCCTATTCTTTTCTACCTTAATTCGCAACGCAAAGCCCTAAGTAGTTTGCGATTTCTATAAAGTTAAACTCTAGAGGTAGCTCTATTATAAAAGGATAGCGAGAGTATATAAACCTAGCTTTAGTGTAATATTCCTAAGCTTATTAATAGTCTTTATTATAAAGGAGCGAGAAGTTAAACTTAGCTATAGCTATAACTATAGCGTCTACTAGAATTCAGGACTATAGGATCTCCTTAATACTATTAAACTCTCTACTCCTCCTTACCTTATTATTACGCTTAATTCTATATCTATAGTATATATAAATACTTAGATTATTATATAAGTAACTCTCTTAAGCTTTATAGAAGAAGTAGTTAGTATAAGGAGTGCTTAGTATAGAGATATATTTAAAGTATAGTTCGTAGATATAAACGCTAGTTATAGGGTTCCTAGTAGTATAAGCTCGATCTTTATAATAGATATAGAGTACTACGTTACGACTACCTTAGGATTAAATAAATAAGCTATATATAGCTACTACGCGCTAAGAGACCTTTATCTCCCACGATCTAGTGAGGAATATAGCAGAAGTATAGATAAAGACTTAATAGTAGAAGTCTCTAGACCTCTTAGTTACCCTAAATATTCGTTTAAAGTCCTATTTACTAAGATAAGCCTTCTAGAAGGCTAGCCTTCTTACCTTAGTACTTTAATTAGAGATTATCTATAGTATAAAGGCTACCTCTAAGTATTTATTACTAGGAATATTAAGTTCAAGCTAAATAAGGCTCGTAGCTACTTAAGAATCGTAATTATTAGCTAGAAGGTATAGGGATAATAATAAGAAGGGAAGGAATACGTAAAGTTAGTTATTAGAGTACTATATAAAAAGAGGTCTATTATTTTTCTTTATTTTAAATATAAGGATATTAGGACTAAGGACCTAAAGGGTTACTACTAATAGGAGATAATAAGAGCGAGGTTAATTAGTATTTTTAACGCCTAAGATAAGGAAATTATAATTAGCTATAATAAGAAGATATAATTTATAGATATAAGAGAGAAAGTATAAAGGAGCTAAGTAAAGATTAAAGTAGATAAGTAAAGGTAGTTATTATAAGAGGAGAAGTTAATAATAGAGAATAGAGGAGGATATTTATTTAATTTATAACTAGGCTACTTATTTTAATAGCTACTATTAATTATTATTTCCTTTATTCTTTGCCTATATATAACTACCCTAAGCGTTAAAGGGCGTGCCTCGCGCGGGCTTGGCGTTTTTATATGCGGGGTCTAGTGCCGATATAGTTAAGGATTTATCGTGGGTTAGATAAGGAAGAGGGAGAGGCATAAGGCCCTGCTCATAGCAGCAGAGCTTCTTATACTTCTAGCTATAAGAACCTCTTAGGAAAGACCTCTTTAGTTAAGGAGTTACTTCTTATATAGTAGCGTTCGCAGTACCTTGCTAGAAGGTCGACCTTTTGGGTTAAGGAGTTATCTCATATAGTAGCTTTTACTTTTAGTACCTTACTCGAAGGTCGACCTTTTAGGTTAAGGAGTTATCTCGTATAGTGGCTTTCGCCTTGCTAGAAGGTTTAGCGAGGGCGTTTCTAGGCCACGAGAGCCTTAGTAGCCCGTTCGGCTCTAATATAATTAGCCCTAGTGCGGCGCGCGTCTAACTCTATAATATTCAGAGGGTTTACTTACGAGTAGTAGGAACGTATAAGGTTCCTATATTATTTTCCTTAACTAGTAGAGGGTATAGGTTAAAATACCTATATAGTATTTCCCGAATTATACCTGCGAACTAGGTGAATTTGTTATAGTCTTTTTGCGAAGGGGCTGCGGCGTAATTCCGAGCTCAATAACTACCCTAATTTACTATTCTATTTATTAATAGTTTTCTATCCTAAGTTTATTTTACTTTATTAAGGCTAAGGAGGGTAAGGGAGGAGAGTTAATTATTCCTTCTATAGGCTACTAATAAATCACCATATTATTAAAGTAATTAGTAGATATAAAAACGCACTCTTAACCCCTCGAGCCCTGTATTTTCTCTATCTCCTATATATATATTATTTACTTTTAAGCTTAATTTATCTACTAATAATATAATATTAACTACTATATTATAGCTCCTTCCTTTCTTAAAATAATACTTCTATTTAGCTTATTAGTTTATAAATTACTTATGCTTTCCCCTTATTAACCTTTCTCCTAATATATTATAAGAGGGAAAGTTTTTTTTTATAATAATAAAGCGTTAGATATATAGATCTAGGAGTTAAGATCTCTAAACCTTCCTATCCTTAGAATTAGACTTTTAATAGAGCTTATATCTAATAAACCGAGTGCGAGTAGGTTTTAAGTATAGGGATAAAATAATAGAGATATCCTAGGCTTTAGACCTCCTAATAAGCTCGAGTTCGGAATTACGCCGCAGCCCCTTCGCAAAAAGACTATAACAAATTCACCTAGTTTATAAGTATAATTCGGGAAATACTATATAGGTATTTTAACCTATACCCTCTACTAGTTAAGGAAAATAATATAGGAACCCTATACGTTCCTACTACTCGTAAGTAAACCCTCTAAATATTACTATATAAAATCGGACGCGCGCTATACTAGGGCTAATTATATTAGAGCTAAATAGGCTACTAAGGCTCTTATAGTAACACCCTCGCTAAACCTTCCAGTAAGGTAAAAGCTACTATATAAGATAACTCCTTAACCCAAAAGGTTAACCTTCTAGCAAGGTGCTAAAGGTGCTACGAAAGCCACTATACGAGATAACTCCTTAACCCAAAAGGTCGACCTTCTAGCAAGATGCTGCGAACGCCACTATACGAGAGGTGACTCCTTAACCCTCCTAATAGGCTTAATCGCTAGCTTTAGCTAATTAAATATAATATATGCCCTCTGCCTAGGAAGGATAATATCCCTAGTTAGATAAACTCTTCTAATATAGTATTGAAATATATCTTTATTAATTATTAGAATAAGATATTAGAAGCAGCGGAGAAGATAATTTACCCTTCGTACTTATAGTAAGTTATAGCCAGTATATTTAATACTATTAGTATACTTAAAATAGTAACTCCGATATATACTAAGGATATCTTAGTAGTTACTCGTTACCTTATAAGGCCTACTAAGCCTAGCTAACTACTCCGCTATAATATACTAGGAGGTATAGAAAACGACTTTAAAAATAGAGATATAAGGGATACTATAGTTACCTAGATTAAGGCCGAGTCCCTAATATACTTCTTATTTATCTATAAGCGCCTAAGTTTATTAAAATAATTATTATAAGTCTACTAATTAATTTATAAGATAGTAGAAACTAGTTTTATAATAATTAATAGTTAGGAAGAGGAGCTAAAGGATAACTATAGACTCTAATATTTATCGCTAGGAATTTCCTACTAGGATATAATACTAAGGAGGTTTTAATAAGATAATTATACCTAATCGAGCTTTAATACCTAGACCCTCTACCTTAGGCCTCTAGTCTATACTTCGTTAATTAGCTCAGGTCTTTTATATAAATCGGAAGCCTAGTACTACTAAAGTAGCTTATTAAAATAAGGTATTACGCTTAGATTAATTCTTTATTAATAGCTTTTACTAATATAATACCTCTAGAGGGATACTAGGTCTAACTAAGAGTAGATAGACTTCTATATAATTAATACTTTAAATTAAGAGATAAAGATATTAAGAAAGGAATAGCTTAAAAGGATATTAAATATTATATAGCTAAGTATACCCCTCGATTTATAGACCTAAAGGTTTCCTCTCTAGATAGGATAGATATTAACCTACTAATACCTAAGAGCGCTAGTTTATAGACTAGTCTAATAGTTCTTATTAATCTAGAAGAGTTAGATAAGGAGGAGGGATTATTAAAAGAGCTAAATCTCTAAAACACGAAAGGAAGGAATAACTATAAGAAGTAAAAGGGAGATCGTAACTTATAATAGCTAGCTAATTTTATAAAGTATCTTAATTACCTGAGGTCTATGAAACTATTTATATCGCCCTACTAAGCCCCTATTACCTCGAGAGATATTATATTTAACCTTACTAATACCTCTATAGTATTTAATACTATAAGACCTAAAGGTAACCCTATACTAAACGAAGATAAGCCTATACTAATAATCCCTTAGTATATATAATAGAGTTAAGAGTTTATAAACTACTTAATAACCTAATATAGAAGAGGGTTATCTATTATAACTTTAGCTTAGGTATAATATTTATTAGACCTTTATAATATATAAAGGAAGCTAATAAGATAAGAAGAGTTAGATAATTTAGAGGTTATAGCCCTTTTTATATTTATAATTAAAAGCTATCCTTATATTATCTATACCCTGATCCACGAACTAGCCTAATAACCTAGGAAAGGGATTAATAAGGCTTCTATAGAGCCTAAAAGAGCAGAGGTAATAAACCTTTAGAATACTACTAGGGCTTTCTGTCTACTAAACTATAGTAATTATTACTAAGCTGCGATCTTTATAGACTAGTTAACTAGCTACTACTTCTATTATACCTCCGCGTAGGACTAAAATAGTAATTTTGCGCTCTATTAAAGTAATATAGGACCTTAATACGTAGTATTATAAGATAGGAGCTCCTTAATAACTCCAAAAGCTTCTATTAATTAATACCTATATAGTTAATTTAGTTTAGCAGAGGGATAGATTTATATATAGCCTCTAGTACGTCGAGTAGGCTAGAGCTCTAATTTAAAAAGGGTTACTATTACTATAATATAATAGGATAACCTTAAGTAATAGCGTGTTATTCTCTAACTCCGAAATCCCCTTAGTTATCCGATATATATCCGTAATTACGATAGAGTTCCATAACTTAACTATTAATAATAGTATAGCTCTATAAGATACCCTATTAAGCTAAGAAGACTTCGAGAAAGTATCTTTCTTCTCTCTATACCCTCTTACTCTATTACCTATAGATAGTAATATAGTAAACTTTAGAAATAATAATAATATTACGCTATCTCCTATAGGGGATATTCTATAGCCTATTCGTAGATTATTAGTATTATCTAGGTCTACTTTATTTAAAATACTGAATAATAAGCTTAAATACCTTAGATACTAGCTTTAGTTATAAGTCTTATAGATACTAAGTTATAGTATAACTATTAAGCTACGCCTAAGAACTATACTTATAAATATATTATTATATCCTAAGAGACCTAATCCTTTAAATAAGTATAACTATAGCTATATAGACTATATCTAGTAGAGAGTTAACTAATAGGATTAGATCGAGTTAAACACGCCTAAGGGAGCGTATTATTATACCTTCTCGCGCCTAGTATAATAAAGCGGGTAGTTTTAACTATACTAAGGATTAGAGTAGAATAAGGAGTATAATGAAGAAGAAGAGGTAGTAAGGCTATTATTCAGATATAACCTATAGTAAAAGATAGTTAAACCTAAGGGACCTTCTTAATAATAAAGTCGCCTGCCTAGAAGACGTTATTAATATAATAGATCTATAAATAGAGTTTAGTTACTATTTCTATAAAGTAGTTTTATTTATTTTTTAAGACTCTTCTTTATAATATTATAAAGAGTCTCGAGGGGATAATTAGAATAGAATAAGATAGACTTAGCTATATAGCTTTTAAAAAACACCCTTAGCGCACGGGCTTATTATAAGAAGACTATAGAGTAGAGCGTAGAGGTAAGGAGCGTAGTAGACTTTAGTATTATATATATATTATAACTATTAGTACCTTAATAATCCTATACCTCGTTTTTTAGTATTTCCTTAGCGAATTCGTGCCCGATTTAGATAATCTCTTTTAATTAGGTCTGCGAATTATTCTATATATCTTTTAAGCCTACCTTTAATATTCTTACCCGTTTATAAGTAGAGTTATATTATTTATTATCTTTTATAGTTCCTACTAGTTCCATCCCTTCTTAGGAGCTATCCTAGTATAACTTTACTATTAAATACTACCCTAATAAGGAAGTAGTGGCCCCTAATACCCTCTCTTAGAGAGAATAAGATATATTATAAGCGTAGGATAACGAGCGGAAGTAGGGGAGGGTCTTGTAGCTAATACTAGATTATACCTACCCCTATAGGGACCCTATAGCTAGCCCCCTAGTAAGGAGAAGTTAAAAGGGCTATGCTAATATCCTAGATATTATAATATTTAATAATAGCCCTAAACTAAAGGTACTATAGCTAGAAACTATAAAGAAGGATATAATATATACGTCTATATATTATATAGTTACTTACTAGCTTCGGAGCTCCCTACTAGTTATAAAAGCTAAGGTCTAAATTAGTAAGTATAATATTAATAATTAAGAGAGGCTAATATTTAGAGGGAAGCTATAGGTACCTAGCGGGGAGGATAATAATAACTTACTAGGGGAGCTCTATATAAAGATTATCTAATAGAGCTATAACTTAAGTATAATTATATCGTGATGCCTTTAGCATCGCCCGTTCCTAGCGCAGCACGTGACTAACGTTAGCTCCGGAGCAACCTTATTCCGGGGTCGTTCCTCTAACTATAGTTATAAGCGACTATGTTATAGCTACTCTCGTTATAATAAATTAAGCTCTTTAGTAACTATAAATATAGCCCTATAGGACGTTTCTTAATAGTTATAAGCCTAGCTCTAACTAGACCCCTAATTACTATTTTTAAAATAAGCCTTTATTACTAAAAGTACTTATTAAAACTTCCTCTCTCCTATTCCTTCTTTCCTCCTTATTATATACTATCCTCTACTACTACGAACCCTCTATTTCTAAATAACCTTAATTATAATATCTTCTATTATAGCTACTATAGTATTATACTAGCTAACTATATATAAGGACTTCGCTACTTAGTATATTATAATCTAAGCTAAAGCCTAAGCTACTAGAGTCTAGAAGTATATTAACTTAGATAACCCTAAGGGACCTTTATACCTAAGTAAGACTTTATTAGAAACTCTAACTCTTAACTTATATATTACTAAGTAAAACTAGGATACTAATACCTAGTACTTATAGGAGAAGAGCGCTTATAATTAATATTAAGCTCGGAATCACGCTGCAGCCCCTTTGCAAAAAGACTATAATAAATTCACCTAGTTCGCAGGTATAATTCGGGAAATACTATATAGGTATTTTAACCTATACCCTCTACTAGTTAAGGAAAATAATATAAGAACCCTATATATTCCTACTACTCGCAAGTAAACCCTCTAAATATTACGATATAAAGTCGGACGCGCGCCGCACTAGGGCTAATTATATTAGAGCCGAACGGGCTACTAAGGCTCTTATAGCCTAGAAACGCCCTCGCTAAACCTTCTAGTAAGGTAAAAGCTACTATATAAGATAACTCCTTAACCTAAAAGGTCGACCTTCTAGCAAGGTATTGCGAATACTACTATACGAGAGGTAACTCCTTAACTAAAGAGGTCTTTCCTAAGAGGTTCTTATAGCTAGAAGTATAAGAAGCTCTACTACTATAAGCAGGGCCTTATACCTCTCCCTCTTCCTTATCCTTATCCACGAAGTCCTAGGCATACCTATAACCTACGATAAATCCTTAACTATATTAGCACTAGAACCTATATATAAATACGCTAAGCCTGAGCGAGTCACGCCCTTTAGCATAAGTAATATAGAGGGGATTGCTAGAGAGTTTAGCCTCGATATAATTAATAAAACCCGCTCCTTTATTAATTACTCCGCTATATATAGAGAGCGTATTATTAGCATAGCCCTTAAGAGAGCTTACCTTAATACCCCTATAGGGGACTCTATAAGGCGCGATAATATTAAAGCTAAGTAAGTAAACTTAGTAGTAGAAGTTTAGCAGGTCGTTATATACCCTATAGAATAGCCCTTCTTTAAGTAGGTCCTCCGTATTACTAAGGTAGAGGCAGCCTAGGCAGCCTAGGCGAATATTAGTAAGTATAGCTTATACTAACTAATAGAGAGAGCGTTACTAACGACGGTATAGCTACTAGCGGATAAAGCGGTAATAGAGGCGGTATTAGCGGCGCGGGTAGTGCGCGAGAGGAAAAGTCGATAGTTTCGTAGTCTGTTGAATAATTAAAAACTACGTTATTATTAATATAAAGTTAAAGATTGTGAGGCTGTCTAGTGTAATAGGTATATATAAGTGCGGCTGTGGTTAGGAAAGGTAGTCAGCAAGATCACGTGACCGAAGGCTATATATTATCAGGAGGCGCGGAGTTAGAAGGTCTGTTGCACTTGAGCAGGTAAAATCACTATGCAGTGGCCAGAGGCTACCTAAGATCTATAGAATATTATAATCCTAAGAAAAGCCCTTAACTCTATTAAATTAGCATAAATAACCTATTTATAGATATTAATTATCTTTACTTCCTCTAGATAATACTTATTAGTACTATAAATATAGCTAATAATTATTATTACTTCGTAGGCTTACTATAACGTAACTACTACTACTATATACTTAGCTAGCTTTAAATTAACTAGGACCTTATTAATATTTTATAAATATTCTAAAATAAATCTATAAATCCCTAGATAAGACTCGATCTCTTCTTTATTATATTCTAAAGTTAGTCCTTTAGTAGCGATATTATTAAGGAAGGCTTTATAATAACTAGGTATAAGGTTATATAGGATTCTAATTATAACCTATATAAATTAAGTAACTAGATTTACTACTCCTTAAGGTAATATATATATCTATAGTAATCTAATAGGTAATATAGATATTATTAAGTCTCTACTTATAGGGTCTAAGGGGATTTATTTATATCCTAAAAGGAAGTCTAGTAGTAATAATAGTTAATATATAGCGAAATCCTCTAAAAAGGTATTTAGTAGAGGGGGTAGTGCTACGTCTTATATTATAACTATATTTATCTTAGTTACTAAGTTAAGAAGTCTTATCCTACTATCTTTCTTATATATAAGGAAGAATAGATTATAATAAGCTATATAACTTTACTTAAGGATTCCCTCTTCTAGTCTATGCTTTACAATTATAATAATATCCTACTCTAGTCCTCTTAATATTAGGATTCCTTTTGCTTACTATATTTTATATAATACTATTTAAACTATCTATAGAGGTATAATAGAAGGGTATATAGAGCTATAATATTTAAGTTCCTAGGCTAAAGCTTTCTCTCTTATAATAAGAATAGCTAAAAGAAGCTTCTTTTTTTTAGGTTATAAATAATTAATAATCTTAAGGATAGCTTCTTATTAAGCTTTTATAAGTCTTATTTCTTCTTTAATAGTTAAAAACTTTAGTATAATTAAGTTTATAAATAGAGTACTAAGATCTAATATTATATTATTCTTAGCCCTTACCTATACCTTTGACTCTTACTCTAGGTCTCTATTTAGAGTCGAGCTATCTAATATAGCATTATTAATAGGTTAAATCTTCTTATCTTTCGTTTTATATACTATATTAATATCTTCTATTAGTAATATAGGCGTTATTAGTATAGGTTTATAATAATTATAGAAGAAAATAATATTAATAGTTATAATAACTTTAACTCCTCTCTAATATGCTAACTTATAATTCCTCTTAGGTACTTTCTTCTTTAATATTCTCTTCTTAGGTTTATAAATATAGTACTAATAATTAATATTATAGCTATTATATCCTACTATATATCTAATACTTAAAATAGCTTTATAGATATTTTTAAGCTTAGGGGTAACTTAATCTTAGATTATACTCTCTAGGACTTTGGTAAAAATTAATCTAAACTCTTTAAAAATAATAAGAACTTCCTTATCTAAGTCTAATTATTACTTAACTCTATGTAGTAAGTTATAGGAGCTTTTAAAAGCTTATTAAATTACTTTAATATCCTAGTACGCTTTTATACCTTTTAATATTATATCTAACTTTTCCTTATCTTTAGTATTATTAACTTATTAATTATCTCTTATAAAGTCTAAGCTTATTACTATATTAGATCTATTAGTAATAGCTTCTATTTCCCTTCCTCTATAGGAGATATATTTATACTAAGAAGAAATAAAGTAATTAATCTTAGTAATAATTTGTAAAAAGTAAGTAATTAAATCTCTTATATAGAATAATAAGGGGATATTAATCTTAATATTCCTAAACTAAAGGACTCTAATAATCTAGTTCTATATATAATTTAGTATTATTCTAGTCTTTAAGATAAAAGGGGCTCCTAGTACTAGGCCCTTATTATAAGTATTCTTAGGAAAGATAAAAAAGCTAATATCTTAGACTAGGTTTCTACTAATATAAACGTTATTTATAATTATACTTATAAATTAGGTCCTCTACTCTCTATTAGTAATCCTACAGATCCTTATATTTATCTTAACTATTTCGCTCTATAAGCTTAAGCGCTTAATATAACAGTTACTAATAAGGTTAATAGCTCAATTACTATTATTAATCCCTCTAATTAGTATATCTATAGGGCTATAAAGGGTAATCGTAATCTACTAGTAAGTTATAATAAAGTCTAGGATAGTAATATATCTAGGTAGTAGTAGTAATATAGAATCCTAGTCTTCTATTATAATACTTATTTTAACAATAGGGTTAATTATATAGTACTTAGATTAAATAAGCTTAGTTTATAAATACTTAGGTAAGTCTATAGAGATAGATACTAAAGTGACTTAGCTTTTAAAATTGTTCTTATTATTAGTTTATTAATCTATCTACTCGTATAGTTCCTCGTTATTAGCTCCTATTTTATTAATTTAATTTAAAAGCGTAATATTAGAAGGAATAAAAACCTCTTATAACTTTGAGTTATATCTATCCTTATATTTATTAATTATAGCTTTAGTAGTATTATAAGCTATTCTATTCTAATCTAGCTAGTTCTAATAAAGGAAGGGTTTAGGGATAGCTACTTTCCTATTTACTCTCCTATTTACTCTCTTAGTATATAGCTTAAGGGTAAGAGTATAACTAGTTTGTAAAGAATTATATTAAATCTAGAGCTTATCTTACTTATCCTACTTTTATTACTTAACTTATTCCTTAGGGGTATCTAGTAGTATAGCATACTTAGCGTTATTCTTATTATTAAATAGCTTTATAACTCTCTAAGCGATCTAAATAGGAGGGTCTTAGATTATAAGTAGGTTTACTATTTAGGAAGTGTATTAATTATAAGTATTATAAGGCTTTATATATTAAGTTCTAGCTTTCCCTCTTTTTACTACTATAATATCCTCTACTAGGTTGATATACTAGTTCTTAGGCTTAGAGCTAAAGAATATTATATTTATAAAGTTATATAATTATATAATATCTTTTAATAAATTGGCAAAGCTAATAGATAGCTTAGGGCGCGCTTTATTATAACTAATAACCCTCGTAACCTCCTCTAGGAGCTTTAGCCACTACTTTTCTACTAACTTACTTATAGTAACTATATAGTATATAAAGGTATCCTTATTAATTAGAATATACTTTAAAACTATCTAGCTATTAGTTATCTTATAGTTATAGCCTTTATTAATAATACATATCTTAACCTTAGCGCTTATGTCTAGGGTGCTAATAAAGTAGTAGGGAGATATATAGTAGTAGACCCTATTCTAGCTAGCTTCGAGGTACTTAATATAGCTAATAACGATATAGTTTATAGCGCTATAGAACTAGTAGATTCCAATAGCTTAAAAAGGTATATACTATAGTAGCTTATCTTAATAAAAGCTTCTATTAATATCTAGTATTTAATATATATAAATACTATAGTAGTCTCCTTATATAATAGTCTCCTCTTAATACGCTATCTTTCATATACCTCCCGCTCTTATTACAGGTATATATACTAAGAGAGATAAAGAGGGATAGGAGATAAGTATACTATAGGCTATACTAATAAGTAGCTTTTTATTTTTATAGCTTATATACTACTTAGAATCGATAGGTGCCTTGCTAAGAGGTAGCGTTAGTAAGTTATATCTACTTAAGCTATATATCTCCGGGGATAACTTTAAGGTCTAAGTTAATCATAAGGGCTAGCTTATATACTACTCAAAATCTATAGGTGCCTTATAAAGAAGATAAGTAAGTAGGTCCTAGAAAGCTTTAAGGTAGTCCTTAATAATAAGGGCCTCGCGCTATATTTTAAGGTTTTATCTGCTACGTTTAGTCGTAGCTAACTCTATTTAACCTTAATAAGGGCGTAAATATACTAGTAAGTGCGTATTATACGCTTAAAGAAATAGATCTCTTTATTAGGATTTATAGCGGGGATAATTACTAGATAAGCGAATAGTATAGTATACTCTTTATATAATACTCTCTTCTTAATACGTAGTCTTTTATATACCTCCCGCTCTTATTAGAGCAGTATATACTAATAGAGATAAGAAAGGGTAGAAGGTAAGTATGCTATAGACTATACTAAGGAGTAGCTATTGATTTTTATAGGTTATATACTACTTGAAATCTATAGGTGCCTTATAAAGAAGATAAGTAAGGAGATCCTTTAAAGATTAAAAGCGATTCTTAATAACTATATTACTAAAGGGAGTCCTTAATAACTACCTTATACTATATTTTAAAGTTTTATCTACTAAGTCTAGCTATAGCTAACTCTATCTAACCTTATAATAAAGGCGTAAATATACTAGTAAGTACCTATTCCTACTAGCTACTAGCTAGAGCCCTACTATATATATAGGGCTTGCTAATAAAGAGCTAATAAGAGCTAATAAGAGCAGTATAGACTAAACTAAGCTACATAAACCTATATTTATCTAGACTTGGGACGAATTAGCTTAATTCTTTAAAAGACTAATTAGATTTAAGCTTTTAATATATAGGGGTTCGATAGTAGTAAGAGAGTTTTTTTATCTCAGGACGGCCTAGCTTCCTAAAAGGTAAAGATTAACCTTCCTAACGGAAGGCATATAAATAATACTAAAGTCTACTACTCTTCCCTCCTCTACGCTCTACTCCATAATTCTCCTATAATAGGCCTATGCGCTAAGGGAGCTTTTTGAAAGCTGCGTAGCTAGGTCTATCTCATCCTATCCTACTACTTACTTATCTTCTTTATAAGGTACCTATATATTTTAAGTAGTATATAAGGTAGCCCTTATTATTAAGTTAGACCTTAAAGTTATCTCTAGAGATATATAGCTCAATTAGCTATAGCTTACTAATATTACCCTTTATAAGGTACCTATAGATTCTAAGTAGTATATAAGCTATAAAAATAAAAAGCTACTAATTAATATAGCCTATAGTATACTTATCTCCTATCCCTCTTTATCTCCCTTAGTATATATAGCTCTAATAAGAGCGGGAGGTATATAAAAGACTATATATTAAGAAGAGAGTATTATATAAGGAGATTACTATACTATTCGCTTATCTAGTAATTATCCCCGCTATAAATCGTAATAAGAAAGTCTATTTCTTTAAATATAGCTCGCTAGCGCTACTTCTCTATAACGCACTTATAGACTCTAAGTAGTATATAAGCTATAAGAATAAAAAGCCACTTATTAATCTAGCTTATAATATACTTACCTCCTATCCCTTATTATATCTATTAGTACATATACCTCTAATAAGTATAGGAGCTAGTAGCTAGTAGGAATAGGCATATACTAGTATATTTATGCCCTTATTAAGGTTAGATAGAGTTAGCTCTAACTAGACCTAGTAGATAAAACTTTAAAATATAATATAAGGTAGTTATTAAGGACTACTTTTAACCTTTAAAGGATCTCCTTACTTATCTTCGTTATAAGGTACCTATAAGTCTTAGGTAATATATAATTATAAAAATAAATATTAACTCCTTAGTATAGCCTATAGTATACTTACCTCCTATTCCTTACTATCTCTATTAGTATATATACCTCTCATAAGAGTAGGAGGTAGTAGCTAGTAGAAACGAGGACTTACTAGCACATTTATACCCTTATTAAGGTTGGATAGAGTTAGCTATAACTAGACTTAGTAAATAAAACTTTAAAACGTAGTACGACGTAGTTATTAAGGACTACCTTTAAGCTTTAAAGGATCTCCTTACATATCTTCTTTATAAGGTACCTATAGATTTTAAATAGTATATAAGCTATAAAAATAAATAGCTACTCCTTAGTCTAGCTTATAGTATACTTACCTCCTATCCCTTATTATCTCTATTAGTATATATACCTCTAATAAGAGCGGGAGGTATATAAAAGACTATATATGAAGAGGAGATTACTATATCAAGAGACTACTATAGTATTCGCTTATATTAAATACTAGATATTATAGTTAGTATCCCATTAGAAGAGTTTATAGCTAGCGCTCCCAAGTATAGAGAATAGAATATATAGTATTACTAATTAGATTTATTCTATATATAGCGCAACCTTAGTAATAGAAGTATTCGCCTTAGAGGTAGCCATGGCTAGCGCTCCCTAGTAATAATATCCTTTAATATAGGTTTAAGAGGTAGGGGTTATAAAGTATTTATAACCCCTTATTTAAATTTATAATATTCCTCTAGAGTTAATAGAAATATTAAGAAAACTTTAGGAATTATTATTATATTAAGTTTAGATATAGGTTTTAGGATATCTAGATTATCTATAGCTTTAGCTCTTAAGGTCTTATAGCTTCCCCTCTCTTTATCCTCTTCAAAATAGAGTATTAAGTCTAGTATCTAGCCCTATTAGTCTTTATTTTAATATATTAGTTATAGTAAGGGAGGTTAAAGTCATACTATTACCTTATAGTATTAGTAAATAGTTATAGATTTATTATCTATACCCTTAGGACCTTACTTTGGATATATTAAGTAGTCTTCTATACTTCCCTATATAGTAATCTATACTTCCCTATATAGTAAAAACTTTTAAATATATCTATAATAGTTACTTAAATATTATTTAAAGTTTTTATAAGTAATAGCTATAATACTCTCTTTTATAGCTAACCTAAGGAGAGTATACCTAGTCTAAGTAAAAAAGCATATAGAACTTATTAGGGTATTACTTAAGCATTATTAGAAGATTTATAATGATTAAATAGTTAATAGATTCCAAGAGGTTAGACCTAAGCCCTTTTTGAACCTTATAATTAAAAAGTAGCTTATAGAGTATTATTATTAAGGTTTATTATCTCTTTAGGATATTCCTTAGTTAAAGAAATCTTTAAAGTTTATTATCTCTTAAACATATCTACCAATTAAGGGAAATAATAAAAGGTTAATATCTCTTATTAATATTTCTTAGTTAAGGGAAAGGGGGACTTTAGAAGCCCTATTAATAATATATAATACCTATAAGTAATAACTACTAAGATATTACTTTATATAAACTTAATAGGGTTAGTGTTATAAACGGTATAGTGTAGAGTGAGAGAGTTAGTATAGTTAGGTATAGCCACGGTTAAATATTCTTCTCTAGCCCTCTAACTATTAGGTAAGGGCTAGGGGACTTATCTAGGGGTTACCTAGTGCCTCCCTATAACTCCTAACTCCTATAGACTTCCCTAACTTAGCCTATTAAGCCCT
>JAVHLU010002740.1:0-15764 GCA_036785755.1 Colletotrichum ledebouriae
CTATAATAAATACCTTAAACCTATACTCTACCTTAAGGTTACCTATTTAGGGTATTCTTTTAATAGATATAGCCTTTATACCCCCTATATAGAGTTAGAGATACTAGTAGGACTAGTTTACTAGCTTCGAGATCGATACCTTCTACGTAAAGCTATTTAGAACCCCGAAATACTTAATTATACTACTATTAATACCTCTATTACTATAAAACGAGACGATATATTAGCTAAGCTATTCAACCATGCTTTAGCTAATTACCTATACGATTTATCCCTAAGCCTTTACAGCTCTTAGTTTACCTATATCTATACTACTTCATAATCGAGGCCTAATATAGGCTATATACCGTTAGTTATCCTAACTATTAAAGGGTCTACTACTCAATATTTACTTTAAGACCCTAAAAGAGGAATAAAAGAGGAGGAATAATAACGAGTTAAACCTATAGCCTCTAGGTTTTAACTATATATATATTAATAACAAAGCTATAGTTAATACTACTAAGCTATATAACTATCTTATCTTACTATTGTGATTTCTATACTATATTAGAGCTTATATATTATACTCCTAAAGTTATTATAATATCTAATTTAAAAGTATAGTTTCCTAAGCTTTCTAGATCTGATAACTATAAAGTCTAGTCTGTACGTATTAAGGCCCTACTTACTAGTAAAGATATAACTATAGACTTATCTAAGCCTATAGATAATAATAATAAAGATCCTAATAATGAGGCTCTTAGCTATATATAGCTATTCTGTAATAATAGGCCCCTAAGGGTTATAAAAGATAATATAATAGCCTACGAGGCTTGGAAATATCTTAAAGACCTATATAAGCCCATAGGTTTTACTAACGAGTTCCTAACTTATAGAGAGTTATTTAATACTACTTTAAGTAATTTTAACTCTATAGAAGAATATATAAATAAAATAAAGGAACTTACGGATAACCTAGTATATAATAAGCTTAAACTACCTAATTTAGGTAGTTATAGTATATATATTAAATAGCCTAGACGAAGAGTATAATAGTTTTATAACTACTATTACTTAAGGTCTTAGGGCTAATAAGGATACCTATACGCTCGATAGTGTATTCTCTAATTTATTAAACGAATCAAGACGTAAGGGTAAAGTAGTAAATTTCACTACTAATAATAATAAAAAATATAAAAATAATAAGGATAAGGTTATTAAAAAGCCTTAGAAAAACCGAAAAGGTCTATACTATAAAACTATAAAAAGACTAACTATACTAAGGATAACTATGCCTTTCTACACCCTGAAAAGGCCCTAGCATAGTGGAATAAAAATAATAATAGAAACAAAAAACCTTCTACCTCTACTACTACTAAGGAAGTTGATTTAACTACCTCAAGGGTTATAGAAGAAGTAGAAGAAGAAAATAATACTTTAATAACCCCCTATATATCTATGGATTAACCTATTGATTAAAACGAGGATCCTATAGATCTTAATGATTCCGATAAAGATTAGGAATTTGAAAACGTACTTTGATTTAATAGAGTATTATAACTAAGGAAAAGGACTTGGGATTAAGGCGTTATAACTAAATTGATACTATATTCTATATCGATACTGCTGCTACTATCTATGTAGTTCAAAATCACACTCTTTTATATAACAAAAAGTCTATAAATACCTCTATAAAGTAGGGCAAAGCAAATCAGCTTATTGCTATTATAAAGGGAGATTTAAATATTTTCCCTAATAATAATAAAATAATATTAAAAGACGTCTATTATATACCTGAACTAGGTATTGATTTACTTAGTTAAAGTCGACTTAATAATATAGGTATAGCCTCTATTATATAGCAGAAACCAATTCTATATGATATATATAATGACCGTACTATAGCTACGGGCTATAAGTCTAATAACCTCTATCTCTTTAAAATACCCTTGAATCAGGGTTATAAAGCCCCCCTAAAGAGGAATAATAATAATAATAACCTACTCTATACGCAATCTATAACCAATAATAATAACAAAGATCTATATAATATAAACTATGGTATGACCGCTTAGGTTATATAAGCTATAAATATCTTAAAAGTCTTTCAGATAATACTGAAATAAATAATACCCTTATAAATAATAATAATAATAAGGCTATGAATATAGGAAAAATCTTCTACCTTGTGAAGCCTGCCTTAAGGGCAGGTTTATTACTAAGGTGAATAAAAAATCAATATATAATAAAGATCTAGATTATCTAGATTATATAGCCTTAGATCTTTATAAACCTATAAGTCCTAAAACCTATAATTACTATAGGTAGTTTATAATATTTATTAATAAATATTCCCGCTTTGCGTGGGGAAAACTATTAAGATATAAGACTGTAGAGTCTATTAGTAAAGCCTTTAATGAATTCAAGGCTGAAGTTAATAATAATAATAATAATAAGCGTATAAGAGAATTTAATACGGATAGTGGACTAGAATTTACTAATAAATATATTAGAAATATATATATAAATAGTGGTATTATCCATAATATCAGACCTCCTTATACCTATGAACCAAACGGATTAATAGAGCGTATTATACGCACTATTATTAATAAAACTAGGGCTATTTTATATAACTCTAGTCTACCCTTAAACCTATAGGGTGAAGCAGTCCTTGCCTCTATATATCTATATAATAGATCCCCTTATAAGGCTATTTAATATAAAACTCCCTTCGAGTTAAAAAATAAACGAAAGCCTAATATAAATAATTAAGCTCGGAATTACGCCGCAGCCCCTTTGCAAAAAGACTATAACAAATTCACCTAGTTCGCAGGTATAATTTAGGAAACACTATATAGGTATTTTAACCTATACCCTCTACTAGTTAAGGAAAATAATATAGGAACCCTATACGTTCCTACTACTCGCAAGCAAACCCTCTAAATATTACTATATAGAGTCGGACGCGCGCCGTACTAGGGCTAATTATATTAGAGCCGAACGGGCTACTAAGGCTCTTATAGTAACGCCCTCGCTAAACCTTCTAGTAAGGTGCTGCGAAAGCTACTATATAAGATAACTTCTTAACCTAAAAGGTCGACCTTCTAGTAAGGTATTAAAAGTAAACGCTACTATATAAGAAGTAACTCCTTAACTAAAGAGGTCTTTCCTAAGAGGTTCTTATAGCTAGAAGTATAAGAAGCTCTACTATAAGCAGGGCCTTATACCTCTCCCTCTTCCTTATCCCTATAACCTATAATAAATCCTTAACTATATTAATACTAAACCTTATATATAAAAACGCTAAGCCTATATAAAGCACGCCCTTTAATACTAATAACGCGCGAGAGCTTATTAGAGAGTTTAGTATTAATATAATTAATAAAACCCGCTCCTTTTTTAACTACTCCGTTATATATAGAGAGCGTATTATTAATATAGCCCTTAAGAGGGCTCTTATTAATACCCCTAGAGGGGATACTTACTATTATATTATAGCTAAGTAAGTAGACTTAGTAGTAGAAGCTAGGTAGGTTATTATATACCCTATAGAGTAGCCCTTCTTTAAGTAGGTCCTCCGCACTATTAAGGCAGAGGTAGCCCAGGCCCCTTAGGGGTTAGTAAGTATAGCTTATGCTAACTGCTTTAATATAGAGAGAGCGTTGCTAATAATAGCATAGCTAGCGGACGAAGTAGTAATAGAGGCGGTATTAGCAGCGCAGGTAGAATGCAAGAGGAAAAGTTAATAGTTTTATAATCTATTAAATAATTAAAAACCACGTTATTATTAATATGAAGTTAAAGATCGTGAGGCTGTTAACGGGTATGTATAAGTGTAGCTATGGTTAGGAAAGTTACGATCACGTGACCGAAGGCTATGTATTATTAGGAGGCGCGGAGTTAGAAGGTCTATTGCACTTAAGCAGGTAAAATCACTATGCAGTAGCCAGAGGCCCTAATATAAATAATATAAGGGTATAGGGTAGTTTATGCTACTATAAAAATTATAATCCGTTAATAAAGAAGCTTAACCCTAGAGCTTTAAAGGGAGCTATTATTAGTTATAGCTCTAATGGTTATAAGGTCTATAATATTAATAATAAAAAGGTGCAATAGTTGAGAGACGTTATTATATTAGAAAACACCTTTGTTACTCAACAGAAAGAGTTACCTATATATATCAAATCCTAATTTAATAATAATACTACTAAAAGTAGTAATAATAATAATAATAATAATACTAAGATATCTCCCCTATATCCTAGTAATAACTCTTTACCGAATCCAACTATTAAGGCTAGTATTAATAAAGACAATAATAATAATAATAATAATAATAATAATAAAATTCAGGATATAAATAATAATAATAATAACAATAATAACAATATAACTAATAATAATACTAGTAATAACTAGTTATCTAACGTTCGAGAGGACAACTATAAATTACTATCTAGACACGCTTCGGGTAGTAATTCAGAGAGTACTACTATTAGTAATAATAGTAGAAATAATTCCAAGTTAATAATATAACTCCCCTCTATAACAGAAGAAGCTAAAAAACAATATAATTAGGTTAAATATAAAGAAAGTGCACTTTTCACCCTTTAAGACGTCCTAGTCTTAAGGGAATACCTAAACTATAAAAATAATAATAATGATAATAATAACGCTAAAGCTATTAATATAATAAATAATAATAATATAACTATAAACAAAGCTTCTTATATATTAGCAGCAACTACTCTTAATAGGCTAGCTACCTATAAGCAAGTAATTAGCTCTCTATATACAGATAATTGGATTTAAGCTATGCTTATAGAGATAAAATAACTTGAAGATAATAATACTTAGAATATAATACCTAAACCTACGGGAGTTTATCCCCTGGGGGGCCGCTGGGTTTATAAAATAAAACATAATAATAATAATAATAATAATAATAATAATAATAATAATAATAATAATAATAATAATCATAATAATAATATTAATAATAATAATAATCATAATAATAATAATAATCATAATAATAATAATAATAATAATAATAATAATAATAATATAAAATATAAAGCCCGTTAGGTAGTTCAAGGCTTTAACTAACATATTAGTATAGATTACCTTGAGACTTTTAGTACTACCTATAGGCCTGAAAGCTATAGATTTATATTAATGTTTACTATAAAGTATAACTATATACTAAAGCAGTTTGATATTACTACTGCTTTTACCCACGTAGATATTAATAGAGATCTATATATGAGAATACCTACTGGTTTCTTATATAATAAAAATACTAATAAATTAATATATAATAATAATAATCCAACGGAAAATAGCTTAATATGGAAGCTAAATAAAGCCTTATATGGCTTAAAATAAAGCCCACGCCTATGGTATAAGTACCTACGGGTAATACTACTTTACTATAACTTTGAAGTCTCTCCCTATGATAAGAGAGTATTTATATTAAATAAAAATAAATATAAAGCTATTTTAGCTTGTTATGTTAATAATATGCTATTAGCCATTAATAATAATAATACCTATAATTATATATATAATAACCTATAAAGGCATTTAAGACTTTAATGCTTAGGGGAGCCTAGTATCTTCCTAGGTATTGAAATAATAATAGACTATATAAATAAATAACTATATATAAAACAACTGAAGTATATAGAAAAAAACTTAAGAAGTATAATAAAACTATAGTCTCTGGGGCTTATACCCCTATAGATAATAATCTAAAGTTATATAAGAATAATAACTATGTAACTAAAGAGGAAATATTATAATATTAATAAGAAATCGGAGCCCTATTATACCTAGCTTTAAAAACAAGGCTAGATATTACTTTAGCGGTTATAACATATACCCGTTATAGTAGTAATCCCTCTAAAGAGCACTTTATAGCTCTTAATAGAATGTAGGGATATATAAATAAATTCCCTAACTATGGTTTAATATATAACTATAGTAAGGATATCCCTAATAATAATAATATAATTAGATTTACGGATTTAGATTAGGCACGAGATCTTAATGATCGAAAATTAACCTCAGCTTATATATTTACTTGGGGTTTATATAATATTATATCCTATTCTTCTTCTAAACAAAAAATAGTAGCCCTATTAAGCTGCGAAGCCGAATACATAGCTCTATCAGATGCAGCAAAAGAGGCTCTATATATATATAATAGCTATTAAGTTCGGAATTACGCCGCAGCCCCTTCGCAAAAAGACTATAATAAATTTGCCTAGTTTATAAGCATAATTCGGGAAATACTATATAGGTATTTTAACTTATACCCTCTATTAGTTAAAGAAAATAATATAAGAACCCTATATATTCCTACTACTTATAAGTAAACCCTTATATAAAGTCGGATGCGCGCTATACTAGGGCTAATTATATTAGAGCTAAACGGGCTACTAAGGCTCTTATAGCCTAGAAACGCCCTCGCTAAACCTTCTAGTAAGGTGAAAGCTACTATACGAGATGACTCCTTAACCCAAAAGGTCGACCTCCTAGCAAGGTGCTGCGAACGCCACTAGTTAGGAGGCGCGGAGTTAGAAGGTCTATTGCACTTACCCGGGGGTGTGGGGCGTCGCGGGCTCGCGTTTATACCCCCTACCCACGTAGGGGGGTAAAAAACCCCGCACTACGCTAAAAAGTCGCAACCACGCTAAGTTATAAAACTATTACCTTTTAATATAACTTTTATTTATTAATAACCTTAATTAATTAATAATATAATATAATATATCGATTAGAAAAAGTTCTTCGCTATAACTTAACTATAATAAAATTATTACTTGCTATATATAGAGCCTCCTAATACCTCTATATTAAAGGGGGGGTTAATATACTATAGCTAACTTCGCTAGTAACCCTAAAATAATTAATATCCCCCTTAATATTATAATATCTTAACTAGTAACCTAGCGCTAGCGTTAGAGTTGCTAGTATTATTAATAGTAGTAGCTCTAGCTCTAGAATAACCTTATTATCGTTATTATTAATAAGGAGGTTATTATTATTATTATTAGAGACCTCTTTATTAGTATTATTAAGGTTATTAAGAAGGTTAAAGTTAAGTTTAAGGCCTGCTAAGAGTAATACTACCTCTATAAAGGTATTATTAATATTTATTTCTTAAAAAGGCTAGGAGGCGTAGTTTATTTAATTAACGAGGTTATTAAGTAGCGGTTTTGGGTTAGGGTTAAAGGTATCTATTATAAATACCTCCCTCTCTAATTTAGCCTAGTATAGGTCGTTAGTATTAAATAGGATATAGTTATTAAACTTCCTAGTATAATAGAGCTATTATTTAAAGTTTAATATCTTTATCCTCTTATTAATAACTACCCTCTTTATTACTAAATACTCCTTATAAAGTTCGAGTTCCTAATAATAAGCCTCTTTTTTTATATAGTATCTCTATCAATAAGCCTCTTAAGTAGTAGCCTTATTAGCTTAGGCCTCTTAAGCCTCTTTTAGATTAGAAATTATAATACTTACTATAAATAAGTATAAAAGCTTTACTCCTTATTAGGCTTATTATTTTTAATAAAAGCTCTCTAGAATTAGTTATATAAGTAACTACTTATTAATTTAATATAGAGCCCTCTTTTAGTACCTCTTTTATAAGGCTTAAGTTATAGTATATTAGTAATAAGAGTATTAAGCTATACTTATTAATAATATAGTTAGTACTCTCTATACTAGCCTTAAATCGCTCTTTATAGGGTAGGAGATATATAAGATAAGAAAGGATTATTTATCTTACTTTTTATATCTTTTTAACTAGGCGTTTTAATATAAATTCGGATTATATTAGCTATACCCCTAATCTCTTAAAGCTAGTTATAGTATTATAATAAGTAAATATAGTATTATTTATACTCTAAAACGCTATAATAAAGTCTCCCCTTATCAAGTTAAGAGCCCCCCTATAAATAGCTTTATAAAGAGTCTTTTATTAAGCCTCTTTAAATAGCTAAAAAACTCCTATATCTATTAGCTATAATATATATATAGTATTAGGGGGGAAAAACCCTAGGATAATATTATACTCTATATAATATTCTATAAGTACCTGGCTTATATAGCTAGAGAAGCTATCTAAGAGGAGTAATTAATATAAGCGCTCTAGGATATTCCCTTAGAGGACTACTAAGTATTTAGTATATTAGCTTAGAAGTATTGAGTATATATACTACTAATTAGACTAGTAGATATAGCTATTATTACTAAAATAATCCTCTATTATATATCTAATCTTTTAAAACTTTACTAACTTCTTAAATAAGTAATTATTAAAGTATTTAATAAAGTCTATTATAATCTATTAGCTAGAGAAGATAGTAAGTAATTAGGTAAAGCGGACGCCCTTCTCTATATTATATTTCGCCTAAGTAGTAATTAGCTAAGTCTTAAATATTATATATATTAGAATAGCTTTATTAACGCTATTATTATATTTAATAAGGGTATAGGACTCCTAGTTAGCTAGATTAGTAACCTCTAGAGCTACTCCTCTTTTCTAGTTTATATCCTAGAGTATAATAACTTAAACCTAGCTATTAAGATACCTAATCTAATAGCTAGACTTATATAAGGGGTTAGACCTGAGTTTATTTAATAAGAGGTTGCTATAATACTATTTATTTAAGCTAAAGAGGAAAAGGAGAAGTTTTCCTCTCTAGTAGAGATTTTACTAGTTTATAAGGAACTACGAGGTAAGCCCTAAGTAAGCCCTAGGTAGATCTCTAAAATAGTAAACCTAGGTAAAAGCTTAGGTAGGCTTAACCTAGGTATAGCTTATAATACTATCCCCCCTCCTAGCTAGTCCCCCCCTAGGTATAGGCTAGGTTATTATTATTATCTATAACTAGCTTATATAGGGCTTTATACTTATTTATTATAATAATCTCTATAATAGCTTCTATAGGCTCCTAAGTAAGCTCTATATACCCCTCTTATTTATCTAGGACCTTATATCTCTACCCTTATCTAATTACTTTCTATTATATTATATATATCTCCTCTATATATTACTTAAATTTACTATTATAAGCTATAATTAGTAGTAGCTAGGGATCTATTCTTATCTAAATAGGTAAAGGGTTCTCTAGTATCCTCTAGAGGAGGTTTATATAGAACCTTAGGTAGATATTACTAGGTATATCTAACTTAATAATCTATAAGCTTAGGACTCCTATTATAATATATTTATAATATAGTTATAATAGCTTCTTACTAGGCCTAGGGCTCCTATAGTTAGCTATTAAAAGCTAAACCCTATTACTTACTTAATACTCTTCTATAAATATCTTATATTAGTTTATATTCTCCTTATTATATTAATAAGCTATTATAATACTTATTTAAATAAAGTTTATTACCTCCTATAGTCTTATTACTAGGAGAGTAGCTATTATATCCCTAGAGGGGGTCTCTTATATTATATTATTTATAATAAGTATAGGGTTAGTATAATACCTATATTCTAAGAAGAATAGCGAGAGCTTAGTTATATTACTAACCTTATTATAAAGTACTAGCTAAGTAGTAAATAGGAGCTACCTCTAATTATCCTATACCTAGGTTATGAATACCTATAAGATAACCTATATCTCCTAGTTTTACCTCTTAATATTATTATTAATTTATAGTTAGTATATAGTACTTAATAGTCTCTTTATACTAATAAGGTAATAGAATTTAGCCTAGAAGTAGCTTACTTAATTAGACCCTTAATAACTAATAATACGATATAGGAACCTATAGAACTAGAAGTAAGAGGTAAGGAACTAGTAAGTATAAGCTTCTATTTTTATATACTTATCTCCTCTAGTATTACTTACTTACCTAGCCTATTTATTATAACTTATAAGTATTAGCTAGCGTTATCTTTTATAAGTAATAAGTTTATAATAAAGTTTATTAAGAGGTTTAAGTATAACTAGGTAGGTATTAGTAGGGGCTTAAGGAAACCCCTCTTAGCTTACCTCTAGATATATATCTCTCTATAGATATTATAGTTCCTTATAAACCTCTATACTATTAATAATTATTTAGGCTAATAGAAATACTAGCTTATTATTTCTATATTATTATAGCCTAGGTAGGTAGTTATATTTAACTTATAGCTTTATTAAATAATTTTTATATAAAGCTCCCCTAGTAGGTTATTATTATCCTCCCTACTAGGTACCTATAACCTCCTTTTAAATATTAGCCTCTTCTAACTATTAATATTATACTTATTAATTTAAACCTTAGCTTTTATATCTAGTAGGAAGCTCTAAAGCTAGTAGGTAATTATATAGTATATAGCCTTATATATTATATCCTTTCTTATAGTTTCTAGCTATAGCGCCTATAGTTTAGGGTTACTATTAAAGACTATAGTATCTAGGATATTAGTATAGCCCTTCTAACTTCTCCTTACTAAGGGGCTAACTATAGGGTCCCTATAGGGGTAGGCGTAGTTTAGTATTAGCTATAAGACCCTCCCCTACTTCTACTTATTATCCTACCCTTATAGCGCGTCCTATTCCTTCTACGAGAGGGTATTAGGGGCTATTACTTCCCTATTAGAGTAATATTTAATAGTAAAATTATACTAGGATAACTCCTCTACTTACTAGCTCTAGCGCTCTATAAGGCGCTACTTCTTTATAAAGTATTTAAGCCCCTAGTAGTTAGTTAGTACCTTAAAAGTAGTTATACTATATAGCTCTACCCTCTATATATATAGGTAAGAAAGGACTACTAGGAGCTCCTTATTATAAATAGAGTAGTTATATTCTATAGGCGAGAGCTTCTAGGAGTAGAACGCTATAAGGTGCTAAGTACCCTCTAGGTTAACTTATAAGAATACCCCTCTTAATATAAATCCTAAATAATTAGTTTTAATAATAATCTTATCCTCTAGACTAAACTAGTAGAGTACTAGCTAGGTATTAAAAAGCTACTTAAGATATAAGAAGGCTTATTTTTAATTATCTCCCTACTAGAACGTTATATTCTTCCTAGTAAGTAGTATAAATAGTTTAATAATATCCTTATAGTCTAGTATAAATATATTATAATAATTTATAAACCCTAGGAAGCTCTAGACCCCCTTTAGGGAGGTAGGGGGTAACTACTTAGTAATCGCCTAGAGTTTCTTAGGGTTATAGGAGAGACCCTCTCCCGCTATTATAATAAACCCTATATATTTAACCCTCTTAACTAAGAATTTATACTTCGCAGGGTTAAGGTTTAGGCCTATATTAGCTAGCTTTTAGAGGACCTCCTAGACTTTCTTCTTATAGTCTTTCCTCGTTCTATCTAAGTAAAATAATATATTATTTATATAAGTAGTAACGAAGTTATTAAAGAAGTCCTATAGGGTACTATTAATATATCGCTAGAAGCTAGTAAGGATACTAGTTAAGCTAAACGGGTAGATTACCTACTTAAATAACCTATATTAGGTATAGAATATAGTTCTCTCCTAATACTCCTCTACTACCCTTAGCTTATAAAAAGCTATTACTATATCTAGCTTAGTATATTACTTAGCTACGCTTACCTAGCGTAGTATCTTAGAGATTAGTAAGAGAGGGTAGTAGTCTTTCTTTATAATTATATTAAGGGCCTTATAGTTAATATAGAAGTAAATCCCCTTACTAGGCTTCCTTATAAAGAGTATTAGTACCCTAGTAGGTAAGCTACTAGCCCTAATAAACCCCTTATCTAGGAGGTCTTATAAGGTCTTTTTTAATACTAGTAGCTTTTCTCTTAATATACTATAGAGGGGGCTCTAGGGGAGTAGTAGCTCCCTCTTATTTAGTCCTAGTATAAGGTTAATCTAATAGTTTACTCCTAGTTACTTAGGGGGTAATAAGTAAGCCTTATTAGGGTTAAATAGGTTAGGAAACTCCCTTAAGACCTAGTCTAGTAAATAGTATTATTAATCCTCTTTTAGTCTTAGGTTTAAGGCTTTCTTAATATTAGATAAGCTAATAGCTTATATTAGTACCTCTTTAGTACCCTCCTAGTACTTATCCTATCGTCTCGCTAGGTATTAGTAGATTATAGAGAACGAGGGTATATTAAGGAACCTTATAGCCCTTATTTCTTTTATAAGGGGAGTTTCTTCTTAGTCCTTTAGGTATAGCCTAACCTATCCCCTCTTATAGTATACTTAGTAGGCTATAGTATTATAAATAACCTAGCTTTATCTTATCTAAGGGCGCCCTAAGAGGATATTAGGGTCTAGGCTATTAACTATATATATAAAGATATACTAGGTATAGCTACTTATTTCTAGGTTAAACGCTACTATACTTAGTATATTACCTAGTAATAGTCTACTAAGTTTATACCCTCTTATAAGTTAGTATCTCTTCTTAATATATATAAGGTAGAGGTATTAGGCTAGGGATAAGTTAATTATTATATAAGTATTACTCCTAGTATCTACTAGAGCGTAAGCTAGATATCCTTTATTAACTCTAACTTAAATAATAATAAGCTTATTATTAGCTAGTTATTCCTATTTATATTCTTCCTAACCTAATATCTCCTCTTTAGTAAGCTCTAGGGCTTAATTTCGCTCTAGAGTTAGTTTTTTCTTAACTCCTTATTTTCCTCTAAGGAGTTAATTACTACTTAGTAGTTATTTATAACCTTATAGTATACTATTTCTTCTTTTAAGGTCTTTATTTATATAACCCTAGGTAGCTAATCCTCTTTACTAGGGTAGCGCTAGGTAATATAGCCTCTAGTTCTATAAGTATAATAAGTATAGGGGTCCCTTATACCCTTCTAAGGTTATTAGTATTATACTAGGGAGATACCTAAGGAGGATCCGGAGTTTTAGTAGTTATAATATCTTACTTCCTTAACTTATAAGATATATATTACTCTAGTTATATAAGTATCCCCCTTAGAATCCTTAGTAGTAAGTCTCTAGTAGGTTACTAAGTAGTTATTAGTAACTTTCTAGTACTCTACCTTCTATATAATACTCTAGACCTTTAAGAGCTAGCTACTATAATTAGCTAATAGGTTAATAATAATTAGCTAGTCCCTTAGCCTAGGGGTAAGGGAGGCCTCTAGAAGTAAGATCTAGACTTAGCTAGGCTAGTTTATACTACCTATATTAGCTAGTATCTACTTAAATCTTAATAAGAAGGTTACTAGGGATTTATTCTCTTTCTACTAGAGGGTTTATAGTTAGGCTATAGCTTATAATTAGAATATTTAGGTCCTTATATATCTAGTCTAAGTAAGCTATAAAGTTATTAGGGTTATATTCCCCCCCGCCCCCCCTAGCTCTATAGAAAGTAGAGACTACTTACTAAGTTATAGTATCTAAGTAGGAGTTAATAAGGTATTATACCTCTATATCTATAGTATAGAATACCCTATTTATACTAATCTTATACCTTATCTACTATACCTAGGTAATATATTCCTTCTATTTACTTAAAAACTTCAGGGGTAGGGGTAGTAGCTTCTAGTATATTATACTAAATATTACTAATACCTTACTAGTAGTACCTATAGGGGTCTATATAGCTATACGTTAGCTATTCCCCTACTTAACCTCTTATAACTATTACTAGATAGACTCTATTACTACTACTAAATTAGCTTATAATAGCTTATCTTAAGTTTTAGCTATACTACTATTAACTATCTTACTAACTAGTAGGGAGCAGCGCTTAACCTATTATTATTCTTATAGTAATAAGCTTAAATATATAAGGGGTTAGACCTAAGTTTATTTAATATAAGGTTATTATAATATTATTTATTTAAGCTAAAGAGGAAAAAGGGGAAGTTTTCCTCTCTAGTAGAGATTTCGCTAGTCTATAGGGAGTAACTAGGTAAGCCCTAGGTAGGCCCTAGGTAGCTCCTTAAGGTAGTAAACCTGGGCAGAAGCCTAGGTAGGCTTAACCCGGGCGTAGCCTATAATAAATATAAATCCTAAATAATTAGTTTTAATAATACTCTTATCTTATAGATTAAATTAATAGAGTATTAGCTAGGTATTAAAAAGCTTCTTAAGCTATAAGAAAGCTTATTCTTAGTTATCTCTCTATGAAAATATTATATTCTTCTTAATAAGTAATATAAACAGTTTAATAATATCCCTATACTCTAATATAAATATATGATAATGATATATAAACCCTAGGAAGCTCTAGACCCCTTTTAAAAAGATAGGGGGTAATTACCTAGTAATTACTTAGAGTTTTTTAAAGTTATAAGAAAAGCTCTCTTCTATTATTGTAATAAACCCTATATACTTAACTCTCTTAACTAAGAACTTATACTTTATAAGATTAAGGTTTAGCCCTATATCTACTAGCTTCTAGAAGACCTCTTAAACCTTACTCTAATAATCTTCCCTTATTCTATTAGAGTAAATTAATATATTATTTATATAAGTAGTAATAAAGTTATTAAGGAAGTCCTATAGGATATTATTAATATATTACTAGAACCTGGTAGGGATATTAATTAAGCTAAATAAGTAAATTATTTACTTAAATAATCTATACTTAATATAGAATATAGTTCTCTCTTAATACTCATTCATTATTTTGAATATATAAAAAGCTATTATTATATCTAACTTTATATACTATTTAGCTATACTTACTTATTATAACATCTTAGAGATTAATAAGATAGGGTAGCGGTTTCTCTTAGTAATTATATTAAAAGCTTTATAATTAATATAAACATTAATCCCTCTACTTAGCTTCTTTATAAAGAATATTAATACCCTAGTAAGTAAGCTACTAGCCTTAATAAACCCCCTTATCTAAGAGGTCTTATAAGGTCTTCTTTAGTATTAGTAGCTTCTCTCTTAATATATTATAAAAAAAGCCTTAAGGGAGTAGTAATTGGCTTTTATTTAGTCTTAGTATAAGGTTAATCTAGTAATTTACTCTGGATTTCCTAGGGAGTAGTAAATAAGCTTTATTAAGGTTAAATAAGTTAGAGAACTCCTCTAATACCTAGCTTAATAAATAATATTATTAATCCTCCTTTAGTCGTTAGTTTAAGGCTTTCTTAATATTAATAAGGCTAATAGCTTATATGAATACCTCCCTTAAATTTTCTTAATACTTACCCTATTATCTTATTAAGTATTAGTAAATAATAGAGAATAAGCGTATATTAAGGAACCTTATAGCCCTTATTTCTTTTATAAGGGGCGTTTCTTTTTAATCTTTTAAGTATAACTTAATATACCCCCTCTTATAATATACCTAGTAAGCTATAGTATTATAAATAACCTAGTTTTATTTTATTTAAGAGCGCCCTAAGAGGGTACTAGGGTCTAGGCTATTGATTATATATATAAAGATATACTAAGTATAACTACTTATTTCTAAGTTAAATATTACTATGCCTAGAGTATTACTTAGTAATAATTTACTAAGTATATACCTCTTTATAAGTTAGTATCTCTTCTTAATATATAAAAAGTAAAAGTATTAGGCTAGGGAAAGGTTAATTATTTATATTAGTATTACTCTTAATATCTACTAGAGTATAAGCTAGATATCCTCTATTAACTCTAACTTAAATAATAATAAGCTTATTATTAGCTAGTTATTCCTATTTGTAAGAATAGGTATATAGGTAGCAAAAGGGGCGGTAAAACAGCCTGAATAATAGATATTAATAGGCTGAGTAATATGGTGATGAAAGCTGATAAATTTGAGCATAAGGAGGTATTTTTCCTGGAA
>JAVHLU010002741.1:0-15763 GCA_036785755.1 Colletotrichum ledebouriae
ATTATTATAACTATATATTAGAATATTACTAACCTTATTATTATTATAATCCCTAAGGAGATAAATAAGGAGGAGGGTACTAATAAGGGTAATTTAAAGCCCCCTCCTAGCCCTCCTCCCCCTAGTAGAGGTATAGAAGTAGAGTAAGTACCCCTATTTAATAAGCGCTACTATTAATATATTTTAAGCGAGCTCTTAGGCTTATTAGATAGAAAGTGCTTATTTAGTATAGCGGGTAAGTATAACTACTATTATAAGGGTAAGGTATCTTATTAATAGATAAGCGCCTTTATTACTATTATAGCCTACTAATATACTAAAGCTAAGATTTCAAATAACCTAGTAATTAGAAAGGTAAGGTTCTATACGCGCTTCGTTTCTATAACTAACTTCTAATATAACTTATAGACTCTTACTTATTAGAGAGCTATGCTCTATAAGGCTATTACTACTTAGAAGGAGGAGATTATAGTAATAAAGAAGAGTAGTAATAATAAGGGTTTAGGCAGGGCTCCTAAGGTAATAGGTAGTTCTAGTATATATAGCGTTATTGCTCTATCTCCTGCCCTAGTTCTATTTAGAACCCTAGTAGTTAGCGCGGGTATACCTATACCTCGTTTACTTACTAGTAATATAGCTACTATAATACGCTATATAGTTAATAGTCTTATTAGTATATATTTACTAGAGGTATTACTACCCTTATATAATATCCTAATAAATTAGTACGAGCAAATCCCCTAAGGTTAGGTAGTAGAAAATTAGCGTTTTAAGGCAGCCCTTTAGGGTATATTATATTCTTTTTACTCCTATAGAAGCGACTTTAAGCTCCCTAGCTAGTAAGCTATAAATTAATTAAAGATTAGGCGCTACTAGCCTCCTATACCTATTTAGAGCATCCCTCGTCTATTATAATTATCCTGTATATATCTTTTAGATTAAGGAGCGAATAGAACGATTCGAATTTCTTATAGATAAGAACCTTTATAAGACTATTAGCTAGTATCTTATTCGTTAGTATATATACTATACTAAACAATCCTCTAGTATATTCTTATTATAGCTATATATTCTAAATACTAATATACTATAGCTTAGTTAAGATCCGTTCCTTCTCGCCTATTATAAGACGAATTATTTATTAGTTATTATAGTAAATCTTCTAGATATCGCTAAGTTCGAGAGCGATATCCCTAAATAGCCTCTAAAGAGCGATTATCTCTTTAGTAGTATATTCTAGGCTTAGAAGCTCTACTTCTATTATTAATATTATAACTATAGCTTATTAAATAGCCTTCTACTAGATCGGTCCTCTAAAGAGCGAGATTATATACCCTTAAGATAACCTCTGCGTCTCCTTATTATCTATAAATAAAGCGTTACTTATAATTAGTAGTACCTATTTACCCCCTAAGTTACTAAAGCGTATTATAAGGTAACGAGTATAATATAAGTACTATATAACCTAGTTAGTAGTAGCGTAGTAATAAGGAGCATAGTTCGTTAGAAATCTTAAGAGTAGGGAATATATAAAAGTAATATTAGGTTAGATTATAATAGTAATATAGAGTATAGAGCTAATCTCCTCTTAGAAACTCTTTACCTCTAATAATATTACTCCTACTTTACTCTTTAGGAGTAGTAGGTTTAAAAGGGGGGTTACTAGCGCTCTTAAGTTAAATAAATTAAACTTCTTTATAACCCGCTTAATATATTAATTATAGGAAAGGTATATCCTTCGCGTAGTTTAGTTATAGATACCCCTAATTCTAAGATAATACTTAACTAGGCCTTATTCCTTTAACTTATATACTTACTTTAGGCTAATAATTACCCTTTATACTACTTCTTTATAGTTCTTATAAAATAAGATAAGGAAGTTATTTATATAGAAGATAATAAGGACCCTCTTCTTAGTTAATTAAAAGAGATATAGGTTTTTATTTATAGTTATAAGGCCTAGACGCTAATAGGTTAAGGAGAACTCCTTATACTAGAGTAGTAACGTATCCCTTAGCCTATAGAGTATATAATATAGTTTGATATACTTTCTAGGCTACTTAAAGCTATCTAGTAACTTATACATAATTAGGTCTTCGTTTAGGTCCCGAGAGGCGTTTAGGAATATATTAATAATATTAAATTATTTAACTTCGAGGTTAAATTATATAGTAATTACTATCGCTACCCTGAAGGTATAAGTAGCGAGGGTTATTATATAAGTCTATTCGAGGGGCGACTTCTCTTACTAATCGCCTCGAATATAAATCCTTGCTTTATACTAGTTAAGGATATTATCTTTATTAAATTTATAAGTAAATACCTACTTTAAAGGGATTAGTCTCTTTATTATTATCTCTTAATTAATTACGCGCTATATATCTATTTACTATAATTTACCTATCTTAACCTTAGCTACTTTTTTAAAGCGAGTTTAGAGCGCCTATAGGAGGTTTAAAAGTTCCTTCTATAAGCAAGGTAGCTTAGTAAGGTTATTAGTAGTAAGACGTTTATAGATTATTATAGTTATATAAGCGGGTTTCGCGCTATTAATAGTAGTATAAACGTAGCTATAGAGCGTATAGTACCCTATATTAGCTTTTAAAAAAGCCTTTTACTAATTAGATATAAAAGTCTTAAAGAAGCTAGATACCCGCTCCTACTCTATATAGTATTAGAGTAAAAACTAGTATATAGAGCGGGATTTGCTTTCTACTATTCCTAGTTATAAGTTACTAGGTAGTAGATTACGTAGTTATTAGCTTTAATAAGTTTAGCTATAGCTCTCCTAGTTATATACCTAGTTAGACCTCTATTTAGTATTAGCCCTCTCCTCTCTATCCTAGTATAGCTATACTAGTAGATCTAAGGGCTTCCTATCTAAAGGTTTATTCTTATTACTCTTACCCGCTTTAGAAATATATTATAAAGTAAGTAGTAGTTTAACTATAATATAGTCCTTAATTTATTCCCCTTTAGAATTAACTTCCCTAATAGCTTTATATTTATAACTTATTTCTAGTATATATATTATACTTACTACTCTATTTATTAGAGCTAGGCTTTTATCTAGCTCTAGCATAGGATTAGGGGATAATAGCTACCCCCCCTTCTAATTTACCTATCCTTTTAAAAGTTTTAGGATTCTTCTATTTAGAGACTTAGTTATAAGAACGAGGGTTAGTATAAGTAACTATTTAATTATAAGTATTAATATAGCTTTATCCTTATTTATAACGCCTAGGATCTAAAGTTTAAAGTTAACTTATAATATAGGCTTTTTAATCTCTTTTACTATCTTATAAATAATATCTTCTAAAGTAGCCTCTTTTACCTTATCCTTTATATTAAAAGTCTATTTATTAAACGTTATATTCTATATAATAATAACTATTTATAACGCGGGGATCTAGACCCTATATAGGTTATAAGCGTTTAGAACGTATCCTACTAGGTATCTAATATATCCCTATAGTAATACCTTAAAGTCTCTCTTATTAATTCCTCTCTCTCGTTCCCTCTTAAGGGGGTATATATAGTAGCTATAGGTATATATATATCCCTAGTAAGGGTGAAGGTCGCGGGTTAGGGCTGCTCTATTATTAGGTTACTACTAGCGAAAGTACTAGCAGAACTATTCTTCTTTAATCTATAGTAGTAAATACTAGTCGTAGCGTTTAAGTAGGCTTATATTATAAAGCGTCGTCGCTACTAGCACTATCTTAGCTTATAGTTTTATAAGTAAGCTAGCTATAGCGAGTATTTTAATTATTTAAGTTATAACTTGCTAACTAGCCTATTCCCCTCTATTATTTAATTCCTTTATATATAGAGGGGTTATTTTAACCTCTATTCCTTTTATATAAGTCTAATCCTTATATCCTATATAGCTTATAAGTGAAATTACTAACCTCTTAACGTCTTATTTAATCTTATAAATAGAAAGTCCCTTCTATTAAGATACCTATCGCTTAAAGGTATATAGAGCAAGTATACCGCTACTATAGGTCTTATTAATATATAGAAATATAAAGAGCTAACTAGTATATTTATCCTTAATAATAAGGAGCTACTAGTTTTAGTTAAAGCCTTTAGGGTAGTTAAAGAGATCCTATACGATTCTATAGTAAGGGCGTATTACTTTATCTTCTAATATTTATCTCGAAATTACTTATTTAGTATATATAACTATATAGTATTAGTACTATAGGCGCGTTAGGCCCTTAATCCTTACCTCCCGAGCAGTATATACTAGCTACTTAAGAGCCTCGGGGCTAAGGTAGCTACTTTAGAGGTACTAAAGCATTATATTATCGCTCTAGTCTAGTAGTAGTATAAAAGAGGTATACTTATATATTATAAGTATATAGTTTATATTATTAATAATAGTATTAATACTTTAGGGGACCCGCTTAGGAATAGGGTATAAGGAACGAGTCTTATATTTAAGGAAGGCGAGGTTCGCTTTCTTAATAAGTTTCTTAACTATAATATTATTCTTATAAGTTCTAAAGTAAAATATATAGTTATACCCTAAATACGAAATACCTATCTTCTAAAATAGCGCTTTAGAGATAATATTAAGATAAAAGTTCTCTATATATCCTATATTATAAAGTATATAGTCCTCTATATTCGCGCCTTTTAAGCTATTAAGAGTATTCTTAATAATCTATATACCCTTTATAATAATTAGGTATAAAGCTATTCTAGGAATTAACCCGTTCTCTATTATAATACCTAATTAAGGAGGGGATAAGTAGGGACTTATTATTTATAAGGTATATCCCTCTATAGTTATCTAGGACTATAGATATATATAATATATAGGGTCCTAAGTAGGGGGTTACAAAGATACTTAGGTACTCTTCGTCTAAGTTAACTATATTATCCCTAACCTTATTTAAGAGGGCTATATAGAAAGTAATTACTACTATATTAATAGGGTAGCTCGGGGCTATATTAGATTTCTTAGATAAATCCTTATTACCCCCCTTATTATTTTAGTAGTTCTTACTCTTATAAGGTATAGCGCGTAGCTAGCCCTTATAAGTAAGTTTAGTATAAAGAGTAGCAAAGCGTAGGTTACTATTTAACTAGTTATAGATCTAAATTACTTATATATCTATTACTAATACGTAGGGGCCCTTCTAGTAACGTCTAGTTAAGGTAGCTTCTAAGTAGTTATAATTAATACTTAGCTATTAATAGCTCGACCTATATAGGCACTATTTACTACTAGATAAGTTACTAGTTATAGGAATACTTAATAAGTTAGTCTTATCTATATAGCTAGCTAGTATTATAAAGACCCTAGCGCTTTATCCTTATAACATCTAGTAGAGTATATCCTTATATAAGAGGTCCTTAAATATATTAATATATTAGCTTATATTAGAGACTAGGGTCCTTACTCACTCTTATTAAAGGATATTTATAATCTCTATATTAGCTTAAGTAGGTATAAAGTAATAACTTACTACTTAAAAAAAAGTTTTTAAAGCGAGGGTACTACTTACCTTAAGAAGCTTAAGCTAGGTAGTATAGAAGTAGACGCCCCTAAAGTCCTTAATCTAGGCGTTAGGATTAATACTCCTATTCGCCTTTTCTAGGACTTAGATATACTCCTCTTAAATAGTAATAAGGGTACTAGCTTTACTAGGAGTATAGTAATATTTGAGATTAATAATAAGGCTACGAAGGGTTATATCCCCTTTAGCGAGAAGTTCTATATATATAAGTATAATAATATTATAAGTAATAGTCTCTATAACTAGATAGTTAATCTATTTAAATTCTAAGTTCTTATAGGTTTACTTAGATTCTTATATAGTAAGTAAATAAAAGTACTCTAGGTATTATTCCTATATACCTATAGTATTCTTATTAATTATAACTAGGGCTACTAGAGGCTAAAGGGGTTATAATTTATTTATTATCTATATCCTAGTAATAGACTTAGGAGTAGTCCTAGAAGTAGTATTAGTAATAGCCTCTTCTAGAGCCTCCTAGTTAAGTAGAGTAATATATTAATTATAAGCGTTCTTCTCTAATAGGTACTAGGTATTAATATACTAGTTTTACTTAGTAATATATATATTAAGAGTTAGAGTTTCTAATAAGGTCTTACCTAGGTATAAAGGTCCCTTAGGGTTATCTAGGTTTATATACTTCTAGACTTTAGTAGCTTAGGCTTTAGCCTAGATTATAATATACTAAGTAATAAAATCCCTATATATAGTTAGGTAATATAATACTATAATAGTAATAATAGAAGATATTATAGTTAAGGTTATTTAGAAATAGAGGGTTTATAGTAATAGAGGATAGTATATAATAAGGAGGAAAGAAGGAATTAGAGAGAGGAAGTTTAAATAAGTACTTTTAGTAGTAAAAGCTCGTTTTAAAATAGTAGTTAGGGGTCTAGTTAGAGCTAGGCTTATAACTATTAAGAAACGTCCTATAGGGCTATATTTATAGTTACTAAAGAGCTTATTTTATTATAATAAGAGTAGCTATAACGTAGTTACTTATAACTACGGTTAGAGGAACGACCTCTAGAAAAAGGTCGCTCTAGAGCCGATTTTAGTCACGTGCCGCGCTAGGAACGGGCGATGCTAAAGGCATCACGATATATCTCTTTACTAGCGATTGACTGGTGAGCATGAGGGGTACTTGAGACTTTGAGAAGCAGCATGCGTATTCAGGCGTCGCTCTGCTCAGTTAATCGCGTTGTCTATAAAGGCGGGCGTATGACACTCGTGTAATCATCCTCCTTACCTCTCATTAGTTCTTCAACACTATCATCCCTTCTTCTTTTCTCTCTTTCGAATTCACCCGCTTCACCACGCCGACACGCTCAGCTATGGCCTCAGATCTCTTGTTGGAACTCCCTGAAAACGAGGTCGTAAATTTCAGAACCGAATCCTATTCAGGAGCCAATAAATTTGCAAGCATCAAGGCAATCCCAAACTCGCAACTCAAAGTGCACACGCGACATGACAATGGTCACTATGTGGGTGCAAGCTGGGACGCTTTGCTGGATCCTTTTGATGATGATCATCTCCGACTTGAGTCAGAAACAAGGAAACCAAATGCGCGAGCCGCATGGATGCTGGAAGTTGAACAAGATGGAGCCGACTACTTCAACCAGGAGATTTCAGCAGTGGTCCTGTCGAAGCTTACGGAGTACCCTCGGGTCTTCAACCAGTCTCAAATGGGGCCCCCTCATGGACGCAGTGGCAAATTCATCGACCTTGTCTACTACTGGAAGGACATCTCTGATCCTAGAGGCAACTTAAAGCATGTGGCCTTCATCGGAGATTTCAAGAGAAATGTCTTGAAACCGCATTTATGGCAGGACGGAAAGATCGAGAGTGACAGAAACCAAGTGGCCCTCAGCCGAGAACTTCGAGGGTCAGTTCACGTACCCTTTCCCTGGAGTTTTATACCTATTCAAGAATCTGATGTGCTGACACTATCGTAGCTATGCGATTGAGTACGGCTGTCCTCAGATATTCTGCTTTGACATGAACGCTTTCCTCTTCTTACAATTTCGCGCAACCAAGGAAAGTAAATTGTCGGATGCAAACTGCCCGGTCGACTGCTGGATATTTTCGCGCACAGAGAAGGATTCCGCTCATCCCTCGGAATCCATCCGACAAGTCTTGTACCGTTTCATCATGCAAGGTATCCGGCGATCACAGTGTCACGGCTGCCCAGTCTCTGCGGTAGGTGATTTTAGTCCCAAGGGACGACTGTTCTTCAACGGCGAACCATTGTGGCAAAGAGAAGATGGCAAAACCGGCCCGGGACATCCTTCGGGGTATACGAGATCAGTTAATGAAAACAACGGAGCCCTCGCTTGGGAAACCCCCGACGGCAAATGGCTAACTGATGTGAATGGGCAAATGATGTACGACTCTAGGCCACTATGGTGGAGTGAGTCTTCGTCGGAGGAAGATATCGAGATTTACGATGCGAATTGAGAGGTCACTTCCATGTTGTGGCAGATTGCAGGGCAGTTCCCTAGGGTCTCCTATTTTCCTGTTTTCCTGTTTTCCTATTTTCCTATTTTCCTGTTTTCCTGTTTTCCTATTTTCCTATTTTCCTATTTTCCTATTTTCCTATTTTCCTATTTTCCTATTTTCCTATTTTCCTATTTTCCTATTTTCCTATTTTCCTATTTTCCTATTTTCCTATTTTCCTATTTTCCTGTTTTCCTATTTTCCTATCTTCTTATCTTCCTATCTTCCTATCCTCTTATGTTTTACTTTTCTGTTTTACTATTTTACCTATTTAGGCATAACTTAATAACCTATATACTCTGATTTGTGCGTACCATCTTTGGTGCGGTGCAGACCGTACACTTTGCATTGCCGTCGTGCAAAAACCACCATGAAAATTGAAAGATATGCAGCTTTCGAAATCTCAAGATTAAACCAGGAACGAGTGACGCAACCCATTACGTGGTGACAATTTTATTTTCATCCCATTTTCCGGTGGAATAGACAAGTGCGCGCTGAGGTGTGGCGGGCTTGAAATTCCCGCGAGCGAAAAAGAAATGTTGCGCCTGTATGATGCACTATTTTGAGACACATCGCTTTCGATTGAACTCAATGTTTGGTGCACGTGCCTCCCAAGCTGACTATATAGATTGGGAGTGTTCCTTGGTGTCTATGACAATTGTTCCTTCACTTCCAACATTTCATAGCGATCCTTCAGCGCAACATGAATGCGGAGGTGAGCACGCCTAACTAAGGCCACCGACTCGATACAGGCAGAAGCCTTTTATTGCCGAGACTAATCTACTTGCAGTATATCTTCGAGTTTCAGTCGAAAATCATTGTCGCACACGGAGCACCTGTGTTTATTCCACCTGATCTAATATTCCATCACGTCCTCCAGCTGGAGCTTGGAGAAAACGACTGCCCCAACCTTCCAAGAAAAGTCGTTCTCAAGAAAGAGGACCCTGAATGGAAGGATCTTCTTGACAGAGAGATTTCCATCTACGATCAATTACGCCCGCTACAAGGGATTGCTATTCCGCAATACCTGGGCCTCGCAAGCATAGAAGGCGTCAGAGCGCTCCTGCTGTCCGACATAGGGGGCGTAGCGATGTCACAGATGGAATCACCGCTGTTTAGTGGGGCAAAGCTGGAAGAAATGATAGCCACTCCTCTCAACCTGATCCGCCAGCATGGCGTTACCCTCGGTTACCTGTCAATGTGCAACATACATTGGTGTGACGATGCATTTCGTGTCGTCGATCTGGCTCACGCGCAGATTGTTTCAGAGGAAAGTGAGAGTGACCCTGTCAAGGAGCAGGTGCGGGATCTAGTGGGATGCTTCCAGGCTCGGCATAAGGAGTTATTGCGAGACAAGGAAATGTCGAGGCGCCCAGTACGACCGGCGAGACGCGCAGCGCGGTCGACGAGACATGGAGCTCGATCTGCAGCGCGGTCGGCAAGAATTCGAGAGATTGCAAAGTATTGAGCGGGCAGGTGTTGTCTGCGGAAGTCATGACCACCTTTCCAGCAAGAAAGTACGGGACTGTAGCAGATTGCAAGGAACACGCAGCAGAGTATTGGCTCATTGCTGGAGTCAATCACCCAATACATTGAAAATTCCAGCATACTACACAAACTTGCTCTGAGGCACTTTGTTCACTAATAACGAGCTGCAAACCACAATGCGAATGAGGTGACAGACAAGGCCGTCCGCAAAATGCCACGCAGACGGCCGCATAGTCGCCCGGTGCAAGCCAAAACTAAGACGCGGCTCCTTCGCGCAAGAACATGTACAGCAGCTCACAGGGATGACTGGCTACGCCTCAAAGACTAGACCAAGCGCCTCGAAACAGAAATACGCCAAACCCAAGCATACATGTGAACAAGAACCTTGAAGAAGCCGACCTTCCGCATTTACCCGCTCGTCACATACTACCCTGCAGACGACATTCTCGAACCGGACTCGGCACATTTTTCGCGAAACGTAAATGAGTCCTCTGCTTTCAAGAACTACAAGGGCAGCCGGCATCGCCTCATGCTGAAATATCTGGCCAACCTTTCCGATGTTTGTCTTCAAAGTGCGGGCAGCTCGTCTGAAGTGGACAGCAGCTGCAAGAATGAAAACGAGATCGTTCCCGACCACCTGCATCTTGTGGTGGAAAGGTGGAGAGATGCTTGGCTTGAATAAAGCCAAGATCAACAAACTCGAGGAGAGTGGCGTTTTTGACCCATCAAGTGATCGCAAATCACTTTTCACGAAGGCGCGGTCTTGAACGGCTCACGGCGACCGACACCCAAGTCACGATTCGCCGATACCCCTGACCAAGTCCCTCAGTGACGCGATCCTTTCGGCCCCTAAGGTACAAAGAGCATGTCTTCGGAACGCCTCATTAATGCCCGGCTCGAACACAACGAGAACGAATACGTTTGAGTCCGGAGACGGTCCTTTCACTCACCAGAGCGCAGTTGTTAGACGCTTGGCCCACCAGTTAGTCAGACAATATAACTAATGCTGGTGGACCGAACTTGGATACACACTGCCCTTGAATCTTTGCGTGCTGTATCAGCACTGATCGGTTATTGACCCGGTCTCTAGGTAAAGTTATGAACAGCTTAGTTTGTTAAGTTGCAGAGCTAAGGAAGGAAATTTTACTAGGCTATAAAGTATGGAACCTATTGAGAGTCTTAGGATGGGCGAATAGGTTTTCTGGAAGATTCCTTCATTCGGTACTATGCAGTATTTAGGACCCTGTGACGACCACGTAGTGTGGGCCCAGCCTCCCCTCCCAAGCGATAATGTCCATAGTTGAGAGACATGACTTTCACGTGGGGCGTAGCTCAGGACACTTAGCCACTTATTACATATGATGTATCTTCCAATGGGACGGAAGACTGAGCCGAAAGGTCAGTAATTGCGGCACCCAATATGTTTGGTATAGAGCTAGCATGTCACAAACTAGTGCGGTGCAGAGTAATAGAGTCAGTATAGTTAGGTATATCTAAGGTTAAATATCCTTCTCTAGCCCTCTAATTATTAGATAAGGGCTAGAGGACTTATCTAGGGGTTACCTAGTGCCTCCCTATAGCCCTAACTCCTATAGACTTCCCTAACTTAGCTTACTAAGCCCTTTTCCCTATAATATTATCCTAGCTTATAATACGATCCCCCCCCTCTAGACTAGTCTACCCTTAGACTAGTCTACTCTATAGTTATCTAGAGGGTACCTAGTACCTCCCTATAGGACTTTATAACCTCCTAGTTTCTATAGGTTTAGAATTTAGTATTCCTTATTCTAGTTATATAACTCTTCCTTAGATAGCTAGGTTACTTAGAGGAGTAGTTAACTAGTAGTAGGGCACCTATCCTCTACCCTAGCTACTCTTATAGCTCTTATACTATGGCGAATAGGATGAGCTACAAAAGTAGAACTATAATTGCGATAGTGCAATTGCGGCTTATATACGCATCACAATACACCCCCTTAGTTTCGCCCTAATAAGGGGCGCGGAACTGCAACACTTGCAACCTTCTAATTGGGTATATCTCGCTAAAGTCTAGGTAGTTAAGCCGCTAGGATTCGAACCCATAACGCTGAGGTAGGGGACTCGAACCTCAAACCCCTAGGGTAGGGATTACATAAGCCCAAAAGACGTACTCAAACTATTCTAGTATATAGTTAGGGTAGTATAGAGCTAGGCTTATAACTATGGCGAATAGGATGAGCCGCAAAAGTGGAACCACAATTGCGATAGTGTAATTGCGGCTTATATACGCATTACAACACATACCGAGGTAGTAAGGGACTTCATAGCTCAGAGGAGCAGTAAGCTAGTAATAGGGTGCCCCTATACTCTAACTACTCTTATAGCTTTATTAGATAGGTTTAGGACTACCTAGTAGTTATCTAGATAGCTATAGCTAAGTTCCCTCACGAGGGTTACTCCTTCCTTCGTGGGGCTATGCTAAAACGTACTCTTATTTAGGCTTATTTTAATTACTTTAAATTCGCCCTTAGAATTATTATATTTTCTACTTATTACTATATTTTTAGTACCTTTATAAGAGTAATAAAGACGTTCTCCCTTTAGGGATAAAGAAGGTCTTTATTATAATATAAGGGGCTATTAGTAGTTATCTAGTAGTTATCTAGTGCCTCCCTATACTTAGTAAAGTTAGCTAAAGCTAAAAATATAATAATCTAGAGATTATCCTCCTTTAAGCTATATAAAAGCTTAGTTTTAATATTAAGTTAAAAATATATAAATATTATTTAAAATTTCGCCCTATTAAAATCTCTTCTTCTTACTTCTTTAGATTTATAATACTAATACTACTAATAACTTACTATTAGCTTCCTACTCCCCTACTAATAACTCTGACTTAATTACTATATAACGAATTAATTATTATATTATCCTCTACTACTAATACTACTAACGCTACCCCCTACCCCGCTACTACGCTAGATACTACTAGTATCCCTATAATAAGTAAGCTCTAGGCGTGCTGCTATTACTACTATCTCTTAGTATAGGTAAAGTAGGAGCTACCTATAGATATAGATACTAAGCTTAAGCTCCTTATAAGCTTAATTATATACTTTAAGTGTAATAATAAGTATATAGTCCTTAGCTAGTACTTAGCTAGTATTTATCTAGTGCTTCGCTAGCTTTAGGCTCTAAATTACTTATTAATTTAATAGGTTTATTACTAATTATTTATTTTTTAGGCGCTTCTACTAAATATAAGTATTATACTAAAATAGGTAATAGAAAGGCTTATATTAATATAAGTTTTACTTATTACTTTCTAGTTCTTAGCTACTAACTCCCTATAGCTTACTTATTATATAATAGGCGCTACTAATAAGCTTAAGCGCTTAATAGATAAGGGCTATTCTAAGCTTAATATTTAGGCGTAATATATTAAAAATAAGGTAAGTTATCTAATACCTCCCTAGTGCTTTACTATTAGTCTCTAATTATATATAGGAGGAGATCCTTACTACCTAGCTTATAGTTAAGAAAGCCCTCTAAGCTAAGAAGAACGAGGCTAAGATTATACCTAAGAAGTATAAGGCTAAGGAGGTAGAGATCTCTATAGAACTAGAGGATTACTAGATAAGCGCTTTAGAGGAAGCTACTACTTACTAGTAATACCTCGCTAAGGAAGCTAAGAAGTAGACTAAGTTACTATATAAGTAGTATAAGGAGCTTACCTATTACTATATTATAATAGAGTAGCTAGTATAGAAGTAGCTAGTAATATAGGAGGTATAAGCTAAGCGCGCTAAGGAGTTACTTAACTCTTATAATAAAGTTATAAGTTTATTTAAGCCTTATTAGTACCTCCCTAGTACTTTACTAGTTATTATTTCTAACTTAAAGTAGAATTATAAGGCTTTAGCTATTATATCTATTATAAGGGGAGATAATAATAATAATAATAATACTAAGGGCGCTAGGGCCTAGTAGACTTAAAATTTTTAAGAGTACCCCTAATAAGCTATTACTAACCTCTAGGTAGTAGTTAGTTACTTTTAGGTATTTTTCTAGTCTCTTTTCGCTTTATTAGGGGCCTTTAGGCTAGTAAATTAAGATACCTAGCTAGCGTGCCCTATTTTTACCTAACTACTAGTTACTTATTAAGTTATCTATTAAATTATATAGCAATTATAATACTTTTACTTATAACTAGGCTTTATAATCGCTTTATAAGTCTATTAAGGCCTCTAGCTACTACATAGTGATTTTACCTGCTTAAGTGCAACAGACCTTCTAACTCCGCGCCTCCTAATAATACATAGCCTTCGGTCACGTGATCCTCTCCTAACTATAGCCGTACTTATACATGCCTATAGCCTCACGATCTTTAACTTTATATTAATAATAACATGGTTTTTAATTATTTAATAGACTACGAAACTATTAACTTTTCCTCTTATATACTACCCGCGCTGCTATTAAATACCGCCTCTATTACTACTTTATCCGCTAGAAGTCGTTACTATCTTTACTATGCTATTATTAGTAACGCTCTCTCTATTTAGCGCAAGCCGTACTTACTAACGTTCCCCTAATAGGCCTAGGCTGCCTAGGCTACCTCTACCTTAGTAATATAGAGGACCTGCTCGAAGAAGGGCTACTCTATAGGGTATATAATAACCTACTAAACTTCTATTACTAAGTTTACTTACTTAGCTCTAATACTATTACGCCTTATAAAGTCCCTTATAGGGGTATTAAGGTAAGCCCTCTTAAGGGCTATATTAATAATATGCTCTCTATATATAGCGGAGTAGTTAATAAAGGAGTAGGTTTTATTAATTATATTAAGGCTAAACTCTCTAGCGATCCCCTCTATATTATTTATACTAAAAGGCGTGCCTCGCTTAGGCTTAGTATATTTATATATAAGGTTTAATACTAATATAATTAAGGGATAAGGATAAGGATAAGGGAGAGGTATAAGGCCCTGCTCGTAAAGCTTCTTATACTTCTAGCTATAAGAACCTCTTAGGAAAGACCTCTCTAGTTAAGGAGTTACTTCTTATATAATAGCGTTTACCTTTAGTACCTTACTAGAAGGTCGACCTTTTAGGTTAAGGAGTTATCTTATATAGTAGCTTTCGTAGCACCTTACTAGAAGGTTTAGCGAGGGCGTTACTATAAGAGCCTTAGTAGCCCGTTTAGCTCTGATATAATTAGCCCTAGTGCGGCGCGTATCCGACTTTATATAGTAATATTTAGAGGGTTTACTTGCAAGTAGTAGGAATATATAGGGTTCCTATATTATTTTCCTTAACTAGTAGAGGGTATAGGTTAAATACCTATATAGTGTTTCCCGAATTATACTTGCGAACTAGGTGAATTTATTATAGTCTTTTTGCGAAGGGGCTGCGGCGTAATTCCGAGCTTAATAAGTCTATTAATATATTAGGTTATAGCTCTTATAAATTATCTAGTTTGCTATAGCCCTTCTATTTAATAAGGTACTAATACTTATATCCAGGGCCCCTATAGGTAACGATATAGTCTACTATATAGATATTATTATTATTATTAATTAAGATATCTCGTAGTAAAACGGCTAAGCTAAAAAAGGGTTCTAATTATATAGGTGCGTATATATTATAAATTTAATATTTTTTATCTACCTATAACTTATACGCCTATCCCCTATTAATTACCTATTAGATCCTAAATAAGCCTAGATATTTATTAGAAAGTTTATAAGAGGGCTGCCTCTACTTAATATTTTTAATTAAAAGTAGGATAAGGTCTCCTATAGCGAAGATAATAGGGGACCTCCTCTAATTATAGAACTTACTATATATTTTATTATACTTCTAGAGTAAGTTAGTAATAGTTAACCTCTAGGTAAGTAGGCTATAGATTCTCTTATATACTACTAGGATTAAAACCTTTAACTAAGGTTTAACGTTATTAGGCCTACGAGGGGAGTATCCTATTAGTAGTTTAGCGGGTAATATCTTAGTAGCTTTATAGTAGGAGTTATTATAAACGAATTAGGGTAGGTTAAGCTATATTACCTAGTTATCCTAGTTAATATTATAGAAAGTCCTTAAAAAGTGCTTAATACTCTAGTTCTAGCGTTCTATTTAGGTATTAGTTTAGGGATAGAAAGTAGTACTAATCTTCCTCTTAATAACTAGTAGGTAGTATACTTTAGACTAGAAGTTACTAGTAAATAGTAATCCCTAATTAGATATAATAGCTTCTAGGAGCCTAAA
>JAVHLU010002742.1:0-15759 GCA_036785755.1 Colletotrichum ledebouriae
TTTTAAATAGTATAAGCCCTATAGTTTTATTTAGTAATACTACTTAGGCGAAGTCTATAGTAGGGAGTATTTCGCTCTAGTTATCCTAGAATTAGTTTATCTATAGGCGTAAGCGTTAAGTTAGATACTAGTTAAGAATTTCTATTTACTTATTAGTTTTAGTATAACTTACTATACTTAACTATATAATTATATTATATATCTTATAGAGCTTATTCTAGAAGTTAGAAGTAAACTAAGGGCCCCTATTAGATATAATTATAATAGGGAAACCTATATACTAGAAGATATAAGTATAGTATAGCTAGGTAAGGTCCCGCGCTATAATAGTCTTATAGTAAGGGAGGGAGACTATCTTCTTTAAGAGGCGGTATACTATAATAAATATATTATTATACCTATAGTAGTTAGGTAGGTAGGATATAAAATCTATTATAATATACTCCTAAGGGTAGTCTAGTATTAGTAGGGGTCTTAACTCGCCTAGAGGCTTATCTCTTAGCTTCTATACTTAGTAGTAGGTATAGTAGTTACGAATATACTACTTAATATTAGTAGTTAGGTAGGGCTAGTAGTAGCGTTCCTTTAGGAGTTTAATAGTCTTATTCTAACCTAGGTATACTATAAGCCTCTAAACGTGAGATTTATAGATTAACTTTAAATATAGGTCTTCTTCCTCTAATACTATAAGCTTCCTATTTATAGTTAAGAGCCCTTTCTATATTCTCTAGCGTTCCTTTTTAGTAGCTATAAGTACTTTTAATAGCTTAAGCGATAGTATATTAGGTTTATAGTTTAACTAAAGGATATACTTAACTAGGAGGTAACCTTTTAACTTATCCTCTAGCTCTAAAGTATTAATAGTTATTAAGCTCGGAATTACGCCGCAGCCCCTTCGCAAAAAGACTATAACAAATTCACCTAGTTCGCAGGTATAATTCGGGAAGTACTATATAGGTATTTTAACCTATACCCTCTACTAGTTAAGGAAAATAATATAGGAACTCTATATATTCCTACTACTCGCAAGTAAACCCTCTAAATATTACTATATAAAGTCGGACGCGCGCCGCACTAGGGCTAATTATATTAGAGCTAAATAGGCTACTAAGGCTCTTATAGCCTAGAAACGCCCTCGCTAAACCTTCTAATAAGGTGCTATAAAAGCTATTATATAAGATAACTTCTTAACCTAAAAGGTTAACCTTCTAGTAAGGTACTAAAGGTAAATACTACTATATAAGAGGTAACTCCTTAACTAAAGAGGTCTTTCCTAAGAGGTTCTTATAGCTAGAAGTATAAGAAGCTCTACGAGCAGGGCCTTATACCTCTCCCTCTTCCTTATCCCTTAACTATATTAATACTAGACCTTATATATAAAAACGCTAAGCTTATGCGAGGCACGCCTTTTAATACTAATAATATGCGAGAGCTTGCTAGAGAGTTTAGTATTAATATAATTAATAAAACCCGCTCCTTTTCTTAATTACTCTATTATATATAGAGAGTATATTATTAGTATAGCCCTTAAGAGGGCTCTTATTAATACCCCTAGAGGGGATACTTATTATTATATTATAGCTAAGTAAGTAGACTTAGTAGTAGAAGCTAGGTAGGTCGTTATATACCCTATAGAGTAGCCCTTCTTTAAGCAGGTCCTCTATACTATTAAGGTAGAGGTAGCCTAGGCCCCTTAGGGCTTAAATATTAGTAAGTATAGCTTATGCTAACTACTTTAATATAGAGAGAGCGTTACTAATAATAGTATAGTAAAGATAGTAACGACTTCTAGCGGATAAAGTAGTAATAGAGGTAGTATTAGTAGCGCGGGTAGTGCGCGAGAGGAAGAGTCAATAGTTTTATAGTCTATTAAATAATTAAAAACCACGTTATTATTAATATAAAGTTAAAGATCGTGAGGCTATTAATAGGCACGTATAAGTACGGCTATAGTTAGGAAAGGATCACGTAACCGAAGGCTGTGTATTATTAGGAGGCGCGGAGTTAAAAGGTCTATTGCACTTAAGCAGGTAAAATCACTATGTAGTGGCCAGAGGCTATTAATAGTTATTATAAGGCGACTTAGAGCGGATTTAGGTAGTTAGCGTAGTTTGCTTACTACCTCTAGGGATAAGTAGGTAGGTAGTAGTAATACCTAGGTATAGTTAGACTTATAGATAGCTTATTATATTTAGAGGTCTTCGTTCTTCTATAAGAGGGTATTAGCTAGTATATTTTTATACCCTAGGTAGTACTAGATATAGAAGTTAAAACTAGCTAAGATACCTAACTAGTGGGCTTAGCGGATATTTAGGAGCTACTTAGTTATAAAATAGAGTAGTAGTTAGTAGTCTATAATAACCTTGAAATACTAAGTAGCTATAGAGAGTTTAGCTCTTTACTCCTCTAGCGCTAGAATAATTACTATTATCTTATAGTTATAGATAGGGTAGTTTATCTCTATTAGTAATATCGTCTTTAAGAAATAAGCTATAGGGTGCTATAAGCTATTATTAGTTTATTATTAGAGGAGGGTAGTAGCGCAAACTAATTCAGAGGTATCTATCTTAACTCGGGTAGGTAGTTCGGGCTTCTAGTAGTATAGGATAGGGGCTAATATTAGGGCCTCTTTTAGTATTATAAATACTACTATATAGTTGCTATTAAACTTAAATCGGGCGCCTTTAGCCATAAGTTTAGTAAGTAGCCTAGTAATCTTCTTATAATTTATAACGAATTAGTAGTAGAAGTTATAGAACCCTAAGAAGGACTAAATACTACGTACTATAGTTAGTAGCTACTAGTCCCTTACTATAGAAACCTTCTTAGGGTCGGGGCTAATCCCTTTAGTTATAATAATAAACCTAAGGTAGTGCGTTATAGTTATACTAAATTCGTACTTCTTAATATTAGCCTAAAGCCCTGCTTAGTATAGCTAATTAAGGACCTTTTTAATATATTCTTCGTATTAGAGGGGGTCCTCTAAGTAAACTAGGATATTATCTATATATACTCTATAGAAGTTATCTAGGTATTCTATAAGCGTGTCGTTTATATACTATTAATATATCGCTAGGCTATTATAAAGCCCGAAGGGTAGAACCTTATACTTATAAGAGCTATAGCAGGTATAGAACGTTATTAAGTCCTCTAAGTTAGGGTGAATATAGATTTAGTGAAATACCTAGTAGATATTAATCTTTATAAATAACCTAGCTTAGCTAATTTAACTTAGCGTTTTATTAATTAAGGGTAGTAAGTACTAGTCCTTCTTAGTAAATCCGTTTTCCTTTTAAAAGTTAATATAAAACCTTAAGTATTTATTAGCTTTTTAAATAAATAGTATTAGGGATATAAATAGAGTATTACTTAGCGTTATAAAGCCCTTCTTTAGGTTCTTAAGGAGATATTATTAAGTAGCCTCGAGTTCTAGTAAGGATTACTTATATAATAAGTAGAAAGTTAGCTACTCCTTTATACTAGGCTCTAGTTCGATCTAGTAGTTATAAGAGTAGTAGGGAGGTAAGGTATTACTAGCTATCTTATTAAAGCAATCCCTCTAGCCCTAAAAATAGGGGGGGAGTCTCTCCTTAACTAGTTATTAATTCTTAGCTTTATTAACCTCTAGTAGGCTAACGCCTCTTTCTTCTTCCTCTCGCTTATCTATAATTATTAGATTAAGCTTATATAGTAATATAAAGCCTAATTTAATATTAGTACGTCTTAGGTTCCTCTTAAACCTTATAGCGCTAATAAGCGCTATATTAAGATTCCTCCTTACTTACTAGGCCTTAAGAGTAAGGGGTTTAAGCTTCTAACGCTATATAGGCTAGGTCTAATCTATAGTTAGTATTCCCTTTAACGCTATATTTATCTTCTATAAGTTATTATTATATCCTAAGTCCCTAGGCGCGCTACTTTGCTATAGAACTTTTATAGGGGCTTTTATCTTACTTACTATAGCTTTCTAGGTATTATATAGCTATTCCTTAGCTTTAAACGTAGCTTAGTAGCATTTAGTATTAAGTTAATACTCTATATCGATTTTAGTAGGTTAGAGGAGGTCCTTAGTATCTTATATAATTATTCAGGGGAGGTCCCGGGCTATAGGGGTATTACTTAGCTAGTATAAGCGCTAATAGCGCATATCTACGCTAAGATTATAGTAATTAAACTATAAGTAGCTAAGGATAAGGTTATATCTCCCTATATTAAGTTAGAGGAGGGGTATTTATATTAATTCCTAGCGGTCTACTTATATATAGGTCGTTTATACCTTAGTTATAATATCTAATAGCTCTCTATTAAACCTAGCGGCTAGGATAAGGTACTATAGCTTATTATATTTAGTATAATAAAAATCCCTTAATAAGGGGGTTATATAAGTATTTATAAAAGCGTAGCTATTTACTCTAGTATTAAGAAGGGCCTTAAGGCGAATACTATATTTATTATAAACTAGGACTAACTCTTTCTCTAGTAGCTTACTACTAACTAGTTATTATGAGTTAATAAATATTATTACTAATTACTAATCTCTTTAGATCTCCCCTAGTAAGGAGTCTATTTTTACTAGGGGCTCTAGTTTTCTACTAGCTCTAGGTTACTATTAGTAGCCTTAGTAGGCTTAGTAATACTTATAATAGCTCTAGCCTTCTTATAGGGGTAATCCCGTAAGGTATAGCTAGTATTACTATGAATAAAGCAGGCGCCCTAGTTATAGAGCTTCTTATATAAAGCCTCGGGGATATAGCCCTAGTTAGTATAAGCTTAAGTATAAGGGTTCCCTCTACTAGAGGGTTTAGTATAAGCTACTAGGGCGGGGCCTTATATAGTAATTCAGTTAGCTAAATAGGTATTAGGAGGCGCTATAATATAAGCTATAATATAGACCTAGGTAGTATAATCCTAGAAGTTAAGGGTATTATTTATATAATAAATAGAGTACTAGTTCTAGAGGGAGGTAAGTAGCTTCTTATAGAACTTCTAGCGCTACTAAGACTCTAGGAGCTTAGCTTTATAAGTAAGTTTAGTAAAAGTTACTTACTTAACTTAAATATCCTTAAATATAATAATAAGGGTATTAAGCTTTATCTAAGCCTCGTTATACTAAACTAGGTTTATAAAGATACCCTTTAGCTCTTTAATAAGCTATTCTACTATAATAATTTAAGGGGGGTCGCTTAAGAGGAGAGGGGATAGAATATTATAAGTAGTTCCTCTAAGGTATAAGAGTATATACTTAAAGCGTTAGGATTTATTATAATACTCCCTATTATTAAGGCGTATCTTAATATAAAAAAGCTAGGTATTAAACTTTAGGTACTTAGGATTAGTACCCTTAGTACTTATAAAAATAGGGACTTTAGGTATTTTAATAGGGCGGGTATTACTATAGCTAGTAGTTAATATAAGCGAGCTAGAGCAGACCTAACTCTCGAGGTATATTATTTAGTTAAGGATCGCCTAAAGCGTAGTACTATAGTTACTAGAGGGAGGGCTTATAGGGGGGGGTATAGTAGTTATATTATATTTAAAGCGCTAAAGTAAGGCTTTATTAGTATCCCTTACCTTATTACGCTCCTTAGTAATAGTAGTAGCGTTGCGTCGGGCCTAATTATACTCCTCTTAGTAACGCTTAAGTATAATAGATTACTTAGTATTATTAATAGTAATATAGGTATCCTCTAAGCGCTCCTAGAGCTCTTAATTCTTATATTCTAGGCGTAGAGCTATATTATATAGTATATAAAGGTTATTACTAATAGTAGTATATCTAGTATATAAAGCTTAAGACTTAGTACCTTAAGTAGCCCTTTTTATAAGCTAGTTTTTAATCTAAGTAAGGGTTAAGTCGGGGTTATTCTAGAATAGCTATATTATATTATTAAGGGTAAGGGTAATCTTCTAGCCCTTACCTAGGTAATTATAGTTAATAACGAGGAGGTTAGGGAGCTTCTATAGCTTAGTAATAGCGCTCTAGGCTAAGCTCTTATATCCCTCTATATTAAGGTCTATAAATAGGCTTTTAATAAGCTACTTATATATAGGTTTATTTAGGTTAAAAACCTTTAGGTCTTTATATAGTAGAGTATTATAATTAGGTAGCGTAGTATAGTAGTATTAAAGGGTTTTAATATAAGGCTCTAGGAGCTTTCTAGTATTAAGCATAAGCACGGTCGTAGCTTTATAACTATAGCTAGCTAGTTATAACTCGTTTAGTATATTAAAGATAAAGTAGAGGGGGGGTATTAATTAATTTTAAGTTAGTTAGTTAGTATAGATTAGTTAGCTTAGCGCTCGATCGGGTGCTATACTCGCGTTAGTTAATTAATAGGGTTAGGGTAGTAATTAGTTAAGATATTATACTTCTATCTCTAGAGAATAGATAGATAAATATAGAATAGTATTATAAATAGCGAATAGATAAAGGTTAATATACTTTAATTACGCTATATTAAGTAGATTCTGCGTTAAAGAAGCGGAAAGTCTAACTATAGGCTAGCATAGCCCTAGAAGGCTAAAGAGTCGCTTAGTGATTATATAACCCGTAAGTCACGTGAACCGCAAGTCACGTGACCGCTAGTTACGTGACCCGAAATTCAGGGAGGTCTAACCCAGCGCCGTGACACTAGGATAATTTATTAATAACTAGCGCGTAGTCTCTCGCTTTAAGAGTAGTACTTAGTTAAGACTAGAGCTATTATATAACGCTAGGAAGAGGGAATTATATAGTATTCTAAAGGCTTTAAAAAGGGTATATAACTATTTATATAAATAATACTTTATCCTAGAGACGGATACTTAGATATTAGTTATATAACTTAATAGAGTAGCTATAGACCTCCTAGGGGCCCTTATTATTCGCTAGATTATATAGATTTAACTATTTAACTTTAAAGTATAATATATTTATAATACTTAGAATATAATAGTAAATAGCTTATTATAAAAACCCCGGGGACCTTCTAATACTATTAATAAGGAAGCTAAGGGGGAGATTAACTCCTAGATCGATTTATAGATCCTTTTTATAAATATAGAAGCTAGTTCTTTCTTTAATTAAACTTAATACTATAGTAATAAGTAATATATAGAGGAGGTCCTATAAGGAAATATAGAGGTTATTAGTAATATAATAAATATCCTAGATATATTTCTTAATAATTTATAAACCTATTTAGTATATTCTTAATAAATCGCTTACTATTTAATAATATAGAGACGCCCTCTAGGAATTTAACTAATAAGGTATTATAACTTTAAGACTAGAGCGTTAGATTATTATATTTAGAACTACTTACTTTTTACTAGACTAATAAATTAAAAGCTAATACTATAATAAGTTATTAATAATCCTAAGTAGTAAAAGAAGCTAATTATAAAAGCTTATAAAGAGAGTAGTTATTAAGGTAAGTAAGCTATAGCTAGAAGACTATCTAACTACTATATCTAGGCTAGTATATATATAGAGATTAGTAAATCCCTAAAAGGTTACTCTAATTACTAAAAAAAGAGAGCTTAATATATAGATAATATAAGGACCTATAGCTCCCTAAAGGGATTACTTTTTACTAGGATCTTATTAGATATATAGAGAGTAGGTAAGTAATACCTTATTAAAGTAAGGGATTTACTAATAAGATAGCCTAAAGCTTACTAGCTTAAGAGAATAACTTTAGCTAAGATCGCTAAGTTTATTTAAGAAGAGATCGTCTATTATTATAAACTATATAGCGAACTTATTATTAATAGAGGGCTAGAGAATAAGGATATTATTATTAAATTTAATAAGAAATATAGTATAAGGAGGAAAGTAATATCTATATATAACCCGAGGGCTAATAGAGTAGTTAAAACTAATTATTAGCTAATTACTTATATATTATTAATATAAACTAGAGAATAGAGAGATATTAACCCTCGATTATACCTTCCTACTACCCTATTTATAAACTAATTAAGCGTTTATATTTTAACTAGCTTTAGCCCTTTTTACTTATTATATAGGTTTACGCTTATTACTCCTATTAAGACCCTAATACTAAACTAGAGGGTTCTTAATTAGGATTTAGTAATAATAAAGGAAGAAGAGGTTTAAATAAAACTATAAGTCTTCCTATAACTTAATAAGAATAGAAAATTAGCTAAAAGGATAATTAATAGTTAATATAAGAAAACTATAGAATATTATAATAATTAATATAAGAGTACTATAAAGAAGGAGAGGCTAGAGGTAAGTAATTCAATATTAGTATTTAATATTAAGAGTTCTATTAATAAGTTATTTATTAAAAAGCTTAACTACTAATAATAAGGTCCCTTCTATATCCTATTATAAGCTCTAAACGCTCTATTATATTAATTAGTAATATTAGTAGGTAATAAGGTTACTAGAAAGATACTTACTAGGAATTAACTTTATAAATTTATTTAAGCTCCTAAAAGGTATTAGGAACTATATAATTTAGATATTTATAGATCTAATTTAGAAAGAAGCCTAGTAAAAGTCTTTTTAATACTAGAGAATAAAAAGTATAATAATTATATACCTAAGGAAGAGGAGGAGGAACTTATAATACTTAGGGAAAGTAATTAGGAGAAAGAGGAGGGTTTATTATAATTAGTAATATAATTAAAGTAGTATTTAAAGAATTTAAAGAAAGTAATTAAAGTTTTAAAAGCTAGATAATAACTAGTTATTAAGATTCCTAAGATAATAAAGGAGAAAGAAAATAAGTATATTAAAATAGAAAATCTAGGGGATATCTAAGGTTTCTTTTATTATAACGTATTTTAGTTAATAATTTATAAACTTATTCTTATTTTCCCTTCTTTTTATCTTTTAATTTAAAAGTTTAAGATTTTAGGGATAATATTCCTAAACCTTAGAAATAAGGGTAAGAGATAGTATTAATAACTCCCTACTTATTTAAAGCACGCCTCCTTATTATTATTTAATATAATAATAGCCTAGATAACTTTAATATCTATTAGTAGTTATAATAGAGTTATTAAGCCTAGGAAAGTATAAGATTCTTAACTTTCTAGTAATAATACTAAAGCCCCCCCCTCGCTAAATAAATATAAGATTAATAACCTAAAGATATAAGAGAAGAAGAGAAGGGGAAAGAGGGTATTGAAATCGTAGTTATTAGCCCCTAGGGGGGATATTAATAAACCCTTCACACCCCCCCCTTCCTAGAAAAGATTATTACTAATATTATATTACTTATTACTAAAGAGAAAAAGAGGAGGATACTTATAAAAGGAATAATATTAATTTTATACTTAGATATACTTTAACTTTGGCTTTATAGACCTATTTATATATTATTCGCCTCGATTTCTTATTATTAAGCTCGGAATTACGCCGCAGCCCCTTCGCAAAAAGACTATAATAAATTCACCTAGTTCGCAGGTATAATTCGGGAAATACTATATAGGTATTTTAACCTATACCCTCTACTAGTTAAGGAAAATAATATAGGAACCCTATATATTCCTACTACTTATAAGTAAACCCTCTAAATATTATAGAGTCGGACGCGCGCCGCACTAGGGCTAATTATATTAGAGCTAAACGGGCTACTAAGGCTCTCGTAGTAACGCCCTTGCTAAACCTTCTAGTAAGGCGCTATAAAAGCTACTATATGAGATAACTCCTTAACCCAAAAGGTCGACCTTCTAGCAAGGTATTATAAATACTACTATATAAGAGGTAACTCCTTAACTAAAGAGGTCTTTCCTAAGAGGTTCTTATAGCTAGAAGTATAAGAAGCTCTATAAGCAGGGCCTTATACCTCTCCCTCTTCTTTATCCTTATCCCTTAACTATATTAGCACTAGACCTTATATATAAAAACGCTAAGCCCGCGCGAGGTACGCCCTTTAATACTAATAACGCGCGAGAGCTTACTAGAGAGTTTAGTATTAATATAATTAATAAAACCTACTCTTTCTTTAATTACTCTATTATATATAGAGAGCGTATTATTAATATAGCCCTTAAGAGGGCTCTTATTAATACCCCTAGAGGGGATACTTATTATTATATTATAGCTAAGTAAGTAGACTTAGTAGTAGAAGCTAGGCGGGTTATTATATACCCTATAGAGTAGCCCTTCTTTAAGTAGGTCCTCTATACTATTAAGGTAGAGGTAGCCTAGGCCCCTTAGGGCTTATTAGTAAGTATAGCTTATACTAATAACTTTAATATAGAGAGAGCGTTACTAACGATAGCATAGCTAGCGAATAAAGTAGTAATAGAGGCGGTATTTAATAGCAGCGCGGGTAGTACGCGAGAGGAAAAGTCGATAGTTTCGTAGTTTAAATAATTAAAAACCACGTTATTATTAATATAAAGTTAAAGATCGTGAGGCTATCTAGTATAACGGGCACGTATAAGTGCGGCTATAGTTAGGAAAGTTATAATTACGTAACTAAAGGCTATATATTATTAGGAGGCGCGGAGTTAGAAGGTCTATTGCACTTAAGCAGGTAAAATCACTATGCAGTGGCCAGAGGCTAAAGTATAGTTTATAAATATAAACCTAGTTATAAGGTTCCTAGTAGTATAGGCCTGCTCTTTATAATATATATATAGGGTATTATATTATAACTACATTAGGATTAAATAAATAAACTATATATAGCTACTATATGCTAAAAGACCTTTATCTCCTATAATCTAGCGAGGAATATAGTAGAAGTATAGATAAAGACTTATTAGTAGAAGTCTCTAGACCCCTTAGTTACTCTAAATATTAATTTAAAGTCCTATTTACTAAGATAAGTCTTTTAGAAAGCTAGCCTTATTACCTTAGTAGTCTTATTAGAGAATATTTATAGTATTAAGGCTACCTCTCAGTATTTATTACTAGGGATATTAAGTTAAAGCTAAATAAGGCTTATAGCTACTTAAGAATTATAAATATTAGCTAGAGGGTATAGGAATAATAAAAAGAAGGGAAAGAATACCTAAAGCTAGTTATTAGAATACTATATAAAAAGAGGTATATTATTTTTCTTTATTTTAAGTATAGGGATATTAGGATTAAAGACCTAAAGGGTTATTACTAGTAAGAAATAATAAGGGCGAGGTTAATTAGTATTTTTAACGCTTAAGATAAGGAAGTTATAATTAGCTATAATAAGAAGATATAATTTATAAATATAAAAAAGAAAGTATAAAAGAGTTAAATAAAGATTAAAATAGCTAAGTAAAAGTAGTTATTATAAGAGGAGAAGTTAATAATAGAGGATAGAGGAAGATATTTATTTAATTTATAACTAGGCTACTAGTTTTAATAGCTACTACTAACTATTATTTCCTTTATTCTTTCCCTATATATAACTACCCTAATTTACTATTCTATTTATTATAAGTTTTTTATCCTAAGTTTATTTTACTTTATTAAAGCTAAGGAGGGTAAGGGAGGAGAGTTAATTATTCCTTTTATAAGCTACTAATACATTACTATATTATTAAAGTAATTAGTAAATATAAAAACGTACTCCTTATCCCTTAAGCCCTCTAGTTTCTCTCTCTCTTATATATATATTATTTACTTTTAAGCTTAATTTATCTACTAACTATATAATATTAACTGCTATACTATAGCTCCTCTCTTTCTTTAAATATTACTTCTATTTAGCTCTTTAGTTTATAAATTACTTATATTTTCCCCTTATTAACTTTTCTCCTAATATATTATAATAAGAAAAGTTATCTTTTATAATAATAAAGCGTTAAATATATAGATCTAGGAGTTAAGATCCTTAAACCTTCTTATCCTTAAAATTAGACTTTTAAAAGAGCTTATATCTAATAAACTAAGTATAAGTAGGTTTTAGGTATAAGGATAAAATAATAGAGATATCCTAGGCTTTAGACCTCCTAATAAGCTTAGTTACTAGCCTTAGCTAATTAAATATAGGATATACCCTCGACTTGGGAAGGATAATATCCCTAGTTAGATAGACCCTTTTAATATAGTATTAAAATATATCCTTATTAAATATTAGAATAAGATATTAGAAGTAGTAGAGAAGATAATTCGCCCTTTCTACTTATAATAAGTTATAGCTAGTATATTTAATACTATTAGTATATTTAAATTAGTAACTCTAATATACGCTAAGGATAACTTAGTAGTTACTTATTACCTTATAAGGCCTACTAAGCCTAGCTAACTACTCTACTATAAGATAGTTAGAGATATAGAAGATAATTTTAAAGATAGAGATATAAGGGATATTATTATTACTTAAATTAAAGCTAAATCCCTTAATATACTCCTTATTTATCTATAAGCGCCTAAGTCTACTAAAGTAGTTATTATAGGTCTACTAATTAACTTATAAGATAGGAGAAACTAGTTTTATAATAATTAGTAGTTAAGGAGAGGAGCTAAAGGATAACTATAGACTCTAATACTTATTACTAGGATCTTTCTACTAAGATATAAGGCTAAGGAAGTTTTAATAAGATAGCTATACCTAATAGAACTTTAATATATAGACCCTTTATTATAAGCCTCTAGTCTCTATTTTATTAATTAGCTTAAGCCCTTTATATAAATTAGAAGCTTAGTACCTCTAAAGTAGCTTATTAATATAAGGTATTAAGCTTAGATTAATTATTTATTAATAGCCTTTACTAATAAAATACCTCTAGAAAGATACTAAGTTTAATTAAGAGTAAGTAAACTTCTATATAATTAATACTTTAAATTAAGAGATAAAGATATTAAGAAAAGAGTAGCTTAAAAGGATATTAAATATTAAATAGCTAAGTATACTACTCGATTTAGAAACCTAAAGGTTTCCTCTTTAGATAGAATAGATATTAACTTACTATTACCTAAGGGTACTAATTTATAAACTAGTCTAATAGTTCCTACTAATCTAGGAGAGATAGATAGGGAGGAGGGATTATTATAAGAATTAAATATCTAGAATATAAAAAGAAGGAATAACTATAAGAAGTAGAAGAGGGATTATAACTTATAGTAGCTAGCTAATTTTATAAAGTATCTTAACTACCCTAGGTCTATAAAACTATTTATATTACCCTACTTAGCCCTTACTACCCCGACAGATATTATATTTAACCCTACTAATACCTTAGTAGTATTTAGTATTATAAGACCTAAAGGGAACCCTATACTAAATAAAGATAAGCTTATACTAGTAGTTCCTTAATATATAAAATAGAGTTAAGAGTCTACAAATTACTTAATAACTTAATATAGAAGAGGGTTATCTATTATAACATTAGCTTAGGTAGAATATTTATTAGACCTTTATAATATATAAGGGAAGCTAATAAGATAAGAGGAGTTAGATAATTTAGAGGTTATAGCCCTTTTTATATTTATAATTAAGGGCTACCCTTATAATATCTATACCCTAATCTATAAACTAGCCTAGTAACCTAGGAAAGAAATTAATAAAGCTTTTATAAAGCTTAAAAGAGTAAAGGCGAAGAATCTTTAGAATACTACTAGGGCCTTCTTTCTACTAAATTATAGTAATAATTACTAGGCTGCGATTTTTATAAACTAGTTAATGAGTTACTACTTCTATTATAACTCTATATAGGACTAGAATAGTAATTAGCGCTTTATTAAAGCTATATAGGACCTTAATACGTAGTATTATAGGATAAGAGCCCCTTAATAACTCTAAAGGCTCCTATTAATTGATACCTATATAGTTAATTTAGTTTAGTAGAGAGATAGATTTATATATAGCCTCTAGTATATTAAATAAGCTAGAGCTCTAATTTGAGAAGGATTACTATCTCTATATTTTAATAATATAACCTTAAGTAATAGTATATTATTCTCTAACTCTAAAATCCCCTTAATTACCTAATATATATCTATAATTACTATAGAGTTCTATAACTTAACTACTAATAGTAATATAGCTCTATAAGATACCCTATTAAGCTAAGAAGACTTTAAGAAAGTACCTTTCTTTCCTTTATACCCTCCTACTCCTTTACTTATAGATAGTAATATAATAGACTTTAGAAATAATAATAATATTACGCTATCTTCTATAGTAGATATTCCTTAACCTATTTATAAATTATTAGTATTATTTAGATCCTCTTTATCTAAAATACTAAATAATAAGCTTAAATACCTTATATATTAGCTTTAGTTATAAGTCTTATAAACGCTAAGTGATAATATAGTTATTAAGCTATGCCTAAGAACTATACTTATAGATATATTATTATATCCTAAGCGACCTAATCCTTTAAATAAGTATAACTATAATTATATAGACTATATCTAGTAGAGGGTTAACTAGTAGGATTAGATTAAATAGAACACGCCCGAGGGAATATATTATTATAACTTCTCACGCTTAGTATAATAGGGTAGGTAGTTTTAGCTATACTAAGGATTATAATAGGATAAGGAGTATATAAAGAGAAAGAAGTAATAAGGCTATTATTAAGATATAAACTATAGTAGAAAATAGTTAAACCTAAGGGACTTTCTTAATAATAAGATTACTTACCTAGAAGACGTTATTAATAGAATAGATCTATAAATAGAGTTTATTTATTATTTTTATAAAGTAGTTTTATTTATTTTTTAAGACTCTCTTTTATAATATTATAAAGAGTCTCAAGGGGATAATTAGGATAGGATAGGATAGACTTAGCTATATAGCTTTTGAAAAACTCCCTTAATATATAGACCTATTATAAGAAGACTATAGAATAGAGCGTAGAGGAGAGGAGCGTAGCAGACTTTAGTATTATATATATATTATTACGATTAGTACCTTAATAATCCTATCTCCTTTTTTAGTATTTTCTTAGCGAATCTATACCCGATTTAGATTATCTCTTTTAATTAGATCTGGGAATTATTTCATATATCTTTTAAGCCTACTTTTAATATTCTTACCCGTTTATAAGTAGAGCTATATTATTTGTTGTCTTTCTAGTTCCTATTAGTTTTAGCCCTTTCTTATTATATACCTATTTTAATAGGTTATAAGCCTAGCTCTAACCTTTTGAATAACCTTATACCTATTTAACCTCCTCCTTACTATAATAAGTACCTTAAGCCTATCCTCTTTATTAAGATTACCTATTTAAGGTATACTTTTAAAAGATATAGCCTTTATACGCCCTACGCTAAACTAGGAATACTAGCTAGACTAGTTTATTAGTTAAAAGATTAAAACCTCCTATAAGAAGCTATATAGAACCTATATTAATTCGATTATACTACCATTAATACCTCTATTACTATTAAACGAGATAATTTTATAGTAAAACTATTCAACCTTGCTCCCCTTAATTATATCTTCGAGTTATCCCCAAGCCTATATAAGTCTTAGTTTATCTATATTTATACTACTATTTAAACGAGGCCTAATATAAGCTATACACTAGATATTATCCTAACTATAGAAGGTCTACCGACTAAGTAGTCTTCTCTAGAAGAGTTAGAAGACCCTTAAAAGAGGATTAAATAAAAGAGGAGGAATATCACGAGTTAAACCTATAACCTCTAGGTTTTAACTATATATATATAATAATAAAGCTATAATTAATACTACTAAGCTATAGAAATATCTTATCTTATTATTATAATTTATATACTATATTAGAGCTTATATATTATACTCCTAAAGTTATTATAATATCTAATTTAAAAGTATAGCTTCCTAAGCTTTCTAGATCTAATAACTATAAAGTCTAGTCTATACGTATTAAGGCCTT
>JAVHLU010002743.1:0-15756 GCA_036785755.1 Colletotrichum ledebouriae
TTTTCCTTAACTAGTAGAGGGTATAGGTTAAAATACCTATATAGTATTTCCTAAATTATACCTGCGAACTAGGTGAATTTGTTATAGTCTTTTTGCGAAGGGGCTGCGGCGTAATTCCGAGCTTAAGCTACTTATATATTTATTACTAATATATAAGGGCCTCTCTAATAATATCTAGTTAAATTAGCTTCTAAATAGTTATAATTAATACTTAGCTATTAATAGCTTAAGCTATATAAGTACTATTTACTATTAGATAAGTTACTAGTTATAGGAATATTTAATAAGGTCGCTTTATTTATATAGCTAGCTAGCGTTATAAAGACCCTAGCGCTTTATTCTTATAGTCTTAAGTAAAGTATATCTTTATATAAGAGGTCTTTAAATATATTAGTATATTAGCTTATATTAGAGATGAGTATCCCTACTTGCTCTTATTTAAGGATATTTATAATCTCTATATTAGCTTAAATAAAATAAGGTAATAACTTATTACTTAAAGAAAGGGTTTTAAAATAAGAATACTATTTGTTTTAAGAAACTTAAGCTAGGTAATATAGAGGTAAATACCCCTAAAGTCCTTAATCTAGGTATTAGAATTCATACTCTTATTTACTTTCTCCAGGACTTAAATATACTCCTCTTAAATAGTAATAAAAATATTAGCCTCGCATAGAGCATAGTAATATTTAAGATTAATAATAAGGCTATAAAGGGCTATATCCCCTTTAATAAGAGGATCTATATATATAAGTATAATAATATTATAAGTAATAATCTTTATAACTAAATAATTAATTTTTTTAAACTCCTAGTCCTTATAGGCTTACTTAGACTCTTATATAATGAGTAAGTAAAAATACTTTAAATATTATTCCTATATATTTATAATATTCCTATTAATTATAACTAGGCTAGTTTGGGGGTAAAGGGGTTATTATTTATTTATTATTTATATCCTAGTAATAAACTTAGGAGTAGTCCTAGAAGTAGTATTAAAAGTAGCCTCTTTTGGAACCTCCTAGTTAAATAGAGCGATATATTAATTATAAATGCTCTTCTTTTATAAGTACTAGGTATTAATATCCTAGTTTTACTTAGTAATATATATATTAAGAGTTACGGTTTTTAATAAGGTTTTACTTAAGTATAAAAATCCCTTAGAGTTATATAAGTTAATATATTTCTAAACTTTAGTAGCTTAGGCTTTAGCTTAGATTATAGTATAGTAAGTAATAAAGTCCTTATATATGATTAGGTAATAGAATAGTATTATAATAATAATACAAGATATTATAATTGAAGCTATTTAGAAATAGAGGGTTTAAAATAATAGAGAATAATATATATTAAAAAGGAAAAAAGGAATAAGAGAGAGGAAGTTTTAATTAGTACTTTTAGTAATAAACGCTTTTTTTAAAATAGTAATTAGAGGTCTAGTTAGAGCTAGGCTTATAATTATTAAGAAACGTCTCATAGGGCTATATTTATAATTACTAAAGAGCTTATTTTATTATAATAAGAGTAGCTATAATATAGTTACTTATAACTATAGTTAGAGGAGTAACCCCTAGAAAAAGGTTGCTCTAGAGCTAATGTTAGTTACGTGCTACGCTAGGAACGGGCGATACTAAAGGTATCACGATATACGCGAAGTCTAGTTATCCACGACGTTTTCCATGTTCGGACAATCGATCTCGTTATAGTAGCGCTGCAGATGCTTATGCTTTATCTAACTTGTATTTATGCTATGGGGGCAGGCACTGGTTGAGTAAACGACATCGTATCCCTGGTAGTTTTGCCGAAACCAATGGTTGCACTGCGTCCAAACGCCTTTGCCAGCCCTGATGCCTGACCGCACTATTATCAGCCTGTGCAGATAGATGCCTCGTTAGGCAGCAGGTTCCCCCGCAATCGTTCTCAAAGATGGTGTCCTTGTGCCGGCTCCACGATTGGCTCTCGGTGAGTCGAGCTACATTCGAGGCGCTGCTCGGGACTTATTGACTGGTCGTTTGCGTGTCCATGTTTCGATGCATTTCTGCCATTTGCTTATGTCGGGCGACGCAATGCTAACGACAGACATGGACTGGTGGTTCGAGGTGCAGACAAAATATCGCCAAACGTACGTTCGGACACCAAGATCACACAAAGGGTTAAGTGAGGCTGCCTGACGCGGCATCGTTCCTGGATGCTGGACTGTGAGCGCCATCTCAGCCCCGAATCCGAGTGCAAAGGATGGTGATTTTCAATTGGGCTCGAAAATGAGCCAAACCGCCTCACTTTTGCACAAGTATGCATGACGTTTCTCTCTGATGTTTGGCCGGAGGCAGAGGAGGTGACGTTCGGATACTCGTCAGTAATGGATAGGTAGGCTGATCGCGATCGTCACTCTGCCATCAGTCGAGTGAAAGGCAGCTGACGCCATGGGCAGTATAAATATCGCGCTTATGCCGCCGCTTTCCCAATGTTCACTCTAGGTTTCTAAACAACTGGACTGTCATCGTCGCACTGACCGCGTGTGCATTTCCGTCAAGATGAGCGTCGATTCTGTTGAAGAGCTGAGAAGCTCACTGAAGCAGTAGGTCGACACACACTGTTCCAAGATTACGATTGCTAAGGGGCGCCAACAGACTCTTCCATAGTTCGGAGTTCTCAGATCTCACAATTACTAGTCGCGAGGCTCAGTATCGCGTTCACAAGGCTGTCGTGTGTCCGAGGTCAAGGTACTTCGCCTCACAGTGCCGGGAAGTCATGCCCGAAGTGAGTTAAGAAGCTGCGTACTCGCTTGCAGCAGCATGAGTAACATGAAGTCTCCATAGCACGCCTCCGATGGCTGTCTGAATTTGTCCGACGACGACCCGAAGGCGGTTGGAATGGTCGTTCGCTATTTCTACTACCTCGACTATCCCTCTGAGCCAACCGACACCCCGCATCATATGAACGGTCACGCTCACATGAATGGTGCCGCCAACGGGCATGCTATGGACTATGAAGATCTCAACGGATCCGTCAAGTCTGACGACCGGTCTCTTGAGAAGGATGTCAGCGCCGAGGATCCTGGCGAGGCGCTGGACGATTTTCTCCCGCCCCAGCCCCAGCGACTCAGCAAGAAGCAAAAAAAGCGCGCAAAGGCACAGGCCAAGGAAGCGGGAAGCATCACTTCACCTGATCCTCACGGCGACAGCGTAGCATCCCCAACCGCACACGAAACACCTCAGAGCCAGGCTAGGGAGTACCAGATTGAGGGCGGCGGCGCTTTCCTTGGGACGAAGACGGCTTCTGCGTCTGCTCATGACGACAGCGACGCTACTAAGCGCAGAGCTGGGAATGAAGTCGGAAAAGGGAGCCTGGTGCTTCACGCAAATGTTTACGCGCTCTCACGGAAATATGGCATCGCCGGCCTCCAATCAATGGCCTTGGACAAGTTCCGAGCGGAGGCGGAAGGTGAATGGAACACGGAACAGTTCCTTCACGCCGCGAGAGAAGTATACAACTCGTGCTCTGATGAGGATCATGATCACCAGATGAAAGAGGTGGTCGTAGGTATCATTAGCCGCCGTGGTGAGCTGATGGATCAGGTTGAGGCACAAGAAGTTATGCGTACTCTACCTAAGGAGCTGATGTTTGATATTTTGATGCGGGTGAGACAGCAGGGTGGTTTTATTGTTTAGTATATACTACCTAGGTAAAGTAACGATTCTATCTTTTAGGGAAATAAATAATTCTTATCGACTTGCGAAAGAAATTTGACACGAGCTAGTGACCTAGAAAATTAAGGGTTTTCGTATTAGTTAGTTAGTTGGTTATATTCAATCGCTAGGACGTCCTCCTCTAAGGTAAAGGGCGCCTATATTAAGTCGAACGCTATAAAAGAGTACTTAGAAGAGTATAAAGATATTAATTATAAATATAGGCTAAATAAAACGTAACCTAACATACTATACCCCCCTATATCCTATACCCTTCCCCCTCCCCCTTCCTATTATCTATAAAGTAGGATATTCTATATATAGAGTAAAAAGATTAAGAGGGGCTTTAAGTAATATTATAGCTAAAGCTATAGTAATACCAAAAGGAGCTAGTTAGTTAAATTATTATATATATTTTGACTAGCTAATACTTAATATTAGCTTAATAAGGACTTTTTCCTTTTATTAATAGTGTACTAAATTAATATTTATAGTAGAAGTATAAGGTTAGAAGGATAAGTTATATCTATTTAAAAGCCTTGATTAGAAGCTATATATTGATACTCTAGCTAAGGGGCTTATAAAGCCTAATTATAAGGGTAATTATATATATACGGCTAATACCTCTTCCCTTTAAGGAGTCTAAGCTTAGGTTATATATACCCTCGCCTACTTATAATTAATAATAATATATAAGTAGCTTATTATATACCCTAATAGGGGTATATCTTAGTAAAGAGGTTTAGGTTAGTCGTATATTCAATAAAACTATATTACCTCTCCCCTAGCTATTCATATATAAACCTTTCCCTATTAAGCTAGGGAGTACTTTACTTAACTACCTTCTAGTAGTAATAGAGATAACATAGCTCCTTTAGCTATCTATAAGAGTACTATATATTAAGATCCTTCTATATAAAGCGCTAATAATATATTATAAAGTCTTTATCACTACTTTATAAAATAATTAAGTAATATAAATTAGTATAGGAGAGTAGCTACATATCACGAATAGCGAATAGGCGAAGGTTAATACACTTTAATAACGCTATATTAATGATACCGAACGCGCTCAGCGCGGTTATCCCGCTCAAGGGCGCCTAACGCGTTTAACGCCTTTAACGCGTTTAACGTACCTAAACGCGCTAACCCTTATAAAAGGGCTTATCGCTTTTAAGGGAAAACCTTCTAAAAACATAGATCTTTTACCGATATCTTTCGCCCACTACGTGGACCGTATCAATTAATATAACAGTTAGCTATCCAATAGTAGGTTCCTACTAACAGAAGCTAAGGGATAACGCTTAGTAAATAGTATTATCTTTCTAGTCTATATTACTAGGGTAGATTAAGGGTTAAGAGCTATAATAACTAGTTATTAAGTTCGGAATTACGCCGCAGCCCCTTCGCAAAAAGACTATAATAAATTCACCTAGTTTATGAGTATAATTTAGGAAATACTATATAGGTATTTTAACCTATACCCTCTACTAGTTAAGGATAATGATATAGGAACCCTATATATTCCTACTACTTATAAGCAAACCCTTATATAAAGTCGGACGCGCGCTATACTAGGGCTAATTATATTAGAGCTAAACGGGCTACTAAGGCTCTTATAACAAAGCTACTATATAAGATAACTCCTTAACCCAAAAGGTTAACCTTCTAGTAAGGTACTAAAGGTAAAAGCTACTATATAAGATAACTCCTTAACCTAAAAGGTTAACCTTCTAGTAAGGTACTAAAAGTAACAGCTACTATATAAGATAACTCCTTAACTTAAAAGGTTAACCTTCTAGTAAGGTATTACGAACGCTACTATATAAGGAGTAACTTCTTAACTAAAGAGGTCTTTCCTAAGAGGTTCTTATAGCTAGAAGTATAAGAAGCTCTATAAGTAGGGCCTTATACCTCTCCCTCTTCCTTATCCTTATCTACGAAGTCCTAGGTATACCTATAACCTATAATAAATCCTTAACTATATTAGTACTATACCCTATATATAAATACGCTAAGCCTAAGCGAGGTATACTATTTAATATAAATAATATAGAGGGGATCGCTAGAGAGTTTAGCCTTAATATAATTAATAAAACCCGCTCCTTTATTAACTACTCTACTATATATAGAAAGCGTATTATTGATATAGCCCTTAAGAGGGCTTATTTTAATACCCCTATAGGGGCATCTATAAGGCATACTAATATTAGAGCTAAGTAAGTAAACTTAGTAGTAGATAGAAGGTCTATTGTACTTAAGTAGGTAAAATCACTATATAGTAGCTAGAGGCCTAATAACTAGTTATAATTCTTATAAGGTAATACGTGTTATAAGATAGGCTAAGAGTATCCTAGGGATAATTATAAAGTTAATTACTAAAAGTCTATAGAAATCTATCCTTAAGCTAGGCTTAAGTTTATCTTATATATAAGTTTTCAATATCCTTCTTTCCTTATTCTAAGTAATTACCTTCCTATAGTAGTAATTATAATTAGTTAGTTATACTAACTAATTACTCTACTGATTATTCCTTCTGATACTTTGCTAATTACTTCTTATTATATCTATTATATAACTTATACTTCAGTTCTTATTAGCAAGGCTATAAAGGTTAAAAGAGAGGTAGAATAATCGCTAATATAATAAAGGTAGATTTCAGGTAGTGAATAATATAATAGAGTAATCTTTTTTTTTATTATATAACTTATGCGAATAGAGGGGAAAAGATCAATATCAATAAGTATATATTTTATAGATAAGTACTATATTTAAAGCGTTAAAAAGCTAGGGGAAAGGTAGGTATAAGTAAGTAGTAGTTTCGATAGAGCCTCTTAGACGCTTAGGCGCGCTTGAAGATATACAAAACGTTAACATAGCTTTAGTTATATGTATAACTACGCTTTAATATATAATATAAAGCTAAAAGCGCTTAGCTATAGCGCTTTAGTTTGCCTTACTTCACTCTTAAAGTTAACCCTTAACTTTAACTTCAACTTCACTAAAGTATTTAGAATATATTAACCCTAGTTATATTATATTAAAAGGTATACTATTTATCACGAAATCGAGAGCTAAATCCGAATATATACTATATTTCACTATATTCCTTATATTTATAGAGCCATAGCACTCTAAAGATAAAGTAGTAAAGCAATAACTTCTATAATAAAGTAATAGTAATACCGAATGCGCTTAGCGCGGTTATCCCACCTAAGGGCGCTCAACGCGACTAACGCATTAAATATACCTAAATATAATAAACCTCCTTAAAAGGGTTTATCGCTTTTAAGGAGAAAACCTTCTAAAATCATAGACCTTTTACTTATATATTTTACTTATTATATAAACTATATTAATTAGTAGTATAATCTGAATAGTTAGCTACATCCCCTTATAACTCAGGATATCCCTTATAATTAAGGAAGGCACTTAACTATATAAATAGCTAACCTTATTAAGTTTATATAAAGTAATATCTTAGTAGTTAATACCTATAGGTATTCTATATTCTTAAAAGCCTCTAAACTCCCCCTTTCCCTTAGCTAAGAAATATTAATAAGACATATTAACCCTTGGCCTATTTCCCTTAACTAGGAAATATTAATAAGAAGTATTAACCTTTTATTATTTCCCTTAACTAGGAGATATCCCTAGGAGATATTAAACCTTAAAGATTTCCTTAAGCTAAGGAATAATCTATAAGTATTAAGTTCAGAATTACGCCGCAGCCCCTTTGCAAAAAGACTATAATAAATTCACCTAGTTCGTAAGCATAATTTAGGATATACTATATAGGTATTTTAACCTATACCCTCTACTAGTTAAGGAAAATAATATAGGAACCCTATACGTTCCTATTACTCGTAAGCAAACCCTCTAAATATTATAAAGTCGGACGGGCGCTATACTAGGGCTAATTATATTAGAGCTAAACGGGCTACTAAGGCTGTTATAGTAACGCCCTCGCTAAACCTTCTAGTAAGGTGCTAAAGGTGCTACGAAGGCTACTATATAAGATAACTCCTTAACCTAAAAGATTAACCTTCTAGTAAGGTATTATAAATACTATTATATAAGAGGTAAATCCTTAACTAAAGAGGTCTTTCCTAAGAGGTTCTTATAGCTAGAAATATAAGAAGCTCTGCTATTATAAGCAGGGCCTTATACCTCTCCCTCTTCCTTATCCTTATCCCTTAACTATATTAATACTAAACCCTATATATAAATATACTAAGCTTAAGCGAGGTATACCCTTTAGTATAAATAATATAGAGGGGGTTATTATAGAGTTTAGTCTTAATATAATTAATAAAACCCGCTCCTTTATTAACTACTCCGCTATATATAGAGAGCGTATTATTAATATAGCTCTTAAGAGGGCTTACCTTAATACCCCTATAGGGGACTCTATAAGGTATAATAGTATTAGAGCTAAGTAAGTAAACTAAGTAATAGAAGTTTAGTAGGTTATTATATACCCTATAGAGTAGCCTTTCTTTAAGTAGGTCCTCTATATTACTAAGGTAGAGGTAGCCTAGGCAGCCTAGGCCTATAAAGGGAACGTTAGTAAGTATAGCTTACGCTAACTAATAGAGAGAGCGTTGCTAATAATGGTATAGCTAGCGGATAAAGTAGTGATAGAGGTAGTATTAGTAGCGCGGGTAGTGCGCGAGAGGAAAAGTTAATAGTTTCGTAGTCTATTGAATAATTAAAAACTACGTTATTATTAATATAAAGTTTAAGATCGTGAGGCTGTCTAGTATAACGGGCACGTATAAGTATAGCTATAGTTAGGAAAGTTATAATCACGTGACTAAAGGCTAGATATTATTAGGAGGCGCGGAGTTAGAAGGTCTATTATACTTAAGCAGGTAAAATCACTATGTAGTGGCCAGAGGCGCCAATCTATAAGTATTATAATAAATTATCTTTAAGTATTTAAATATTTATTTCATAACATATAAGCTCATCTTACCCTAATATAAGTATACTAGGCCTCTAGCTACTACATAGTGATTTTACCTGCTTACATGCAACAGACCTTCTAACTCCGCGCGTCCTAATAATACACAGCCTTCGGTCACGTGATTATAAATCCCCTAACTATAGCCTGCTAGAACGTCGACCTTTTGGGTTAAGGAGTTATCTCATATAGTGGCTTTCGCAGCACCTTGCTAGAAGGTTTAGCGAGGGCGTTTCTAGGCCACGAGAGCCTTAGTAGCCTATTTAGCTCTAATATAATTAGCCCTAGTATAGTATATATCTAATTTTATAATATTTAGATAGTTTACTTATAAGTAATAGGAATAGATAGGGTTTTTATATTATTTTTCTTAACTAGTAGAGGGTATAAGTTAAAATACTTATATAATACTTCCTAAATTATACTTATAAACTAGGTGAATTTATTCTAGTATTTTTGCGAAGGGGCTGCAGCGTAACTCCGAACTTAATATAAGTAGGCAAGGGCTTTAGGTCCTAGATATCCTATCCTCCAATACTAAAGGTATATATCTATAAAAGAAGGCTTTCGAGGTATATAACTACGCCTTCGATTTATAATTATTATCGCTTTTATATTTAGAGATATAATAACTTATTATCCATATTATTAGTATAATTCATGGATATACGTAAATTCCTCTTCTATAAATAATTATTCCCTAGGCTATAATTGGCCTATAATCCCTTCTTATAAAGTAAATATTAAGAAAATGTATTAATATAGAAGTCGCTATAGTATATAACTCCTTATAGGATAAGTCGTTTAATCCCGAGTTTCCTAGTAACTATTATATTAATAGTACTATATCCTTTCATAGGGACTTTCTAGGTTCCTATCTATATACAATCGCCTTCTAGTACTTAGTAATACCTATAGAATCATTATTAATCCCTAAATATATATATTCTTAAACCTCTACTATGAGTTGGTAAGTCTTATAATAGGTATATATTCTTAATTAAGGTAAATAAAGCTAGGATAATCCCTTTATAACTAGGTAGTTATAACTTAAGACTTTCGATATACTTCTTAAGTAAGGGCTTTATCATAATATTCTCCTTAACCCTTAATATGATCTTTATACTAGGTTTCTATCCTTCTAATACTTTCTAATTATTCAAATACTAAGAATTATTATACTTATAACTATATATCTTATAGGCTATATATTCTAAGTCTCTAGCCTCCTCCCTAGTCCTCTTCTAAGGGTTCTTCTTCTTATTCTTATTAATACCGAACGCGCTTAGCGCGGTTATCCCGCTCAAGGGCGTCCAACGCGTTTAACGCGTTAAACGCACCTAAATGCGTTAACCCTTATAAAAGGGCTTATTGCCTCTAAGGAAATAACCTTTAAAATAGATAGCAGTTTTTTACCTATAATTTTTACCTACTTTATAGACTATATTAATTAGTAGCACGACCTTAATAATTAGCTATATCCCCTTATAACTAAGGATATCCCTCGTAATTAAGGAAGGCACTTAACTATATAGATAGTTAACCCCGTTAAGTTTATATAAAGTAGTATCGTAGTAGTTAATACCTATATATATTATATAGTATTAAAAGCCTCTAAACTCCCCCGTTCCCTTAACTAGGAAACGTTAATAAGAGATATTAACCCTTTACTATTTCCCTTAACTAGGAGATATCCCTAAGAGATATTAAACCTTAAAGATTTCCTTAACTAAGGAACGTCCTACTAAGATAATAAACCTCTAATAATTATACCCTACGAGCTACTTACTAATTATAAAGTTAAAAAAGGTCTTAAGTCTAACCTTCTAGAACCTATTAACTATTTAACTATTATAAACTTCATAGTAGCGCTTAAGTAATACCCGGATAAGTTCTATATGCTACTTACCCTAACTAAGTATTCCCTTCTTAAGTTAGTAATAAAGATAAGTATTATATCTATTACACGCGAGAACTTTAAATAACGCTTAGTAAACTACTATAGATATATTTAAAAGTTAATACTATATAGGGAAGCGTATAAAACTACTTAATACGTTTAAGGTAAGGTCCTATAGGCGTAGATAACTAACTTATAACTATTTACTAATACTATTAGGTAGTAGTATCGCCTTAATCTCCCTTACTATAATTAATATATTAAAATAGAGACTAAATAGGGCTAGACTCTAGACCTAATACTCCCCTTTAAAGAGGATAAAGAGAGGGGAAGCTATAAGACCCTAAGAGCTAAAGCTATAAATAAGCTAGATATCCTAAAACCTATATCTAAACTTAATATAATAATAATCCCTAAAGCTTTCTTAGCACTCCTATTAACTCTAGAGGAATATTATAAGTTTAGATGAAGTTTTATAAATAGCTTATAACTCCTACCTCTTAAACTAGTATTAAAGGATATAACTACTATATTAACGCTAGAGCTAAGCTTAAATACCTTCTACGCGTTATTTAAAGAAAGTATAGATATATTAAGTACTTTATTCCTAACCTAAAGAAAAGGAATAAGTAGCCCTCCCGCGCCTAAGCTAAGTAACTTATAGAGTTACCCTAGTACTTATAGCTAGGGTAAGTAATATAGTAAGATAGGCGCCTAGGAACTAGAAGCTAGTCTATTAAACCTTAATAAAGGCAAAGGATATAACTAAGATATTAAACGTATAGAGGATACTCCTCTACTACTACTACTACTTATACTACCTAGAGATCCTAGTAATAGAGGCGATAATAGTAACCCTAAGGGTTAAAATAATAAAGGAGGTAGCCCTAGCTATAGTAGTAGTAATAGCTAAGGCGATTAACGCCCTTAACTACTAGCTAGGATAAGAAATACTATTAAACTATTACCTAACCCCGATAGGTTCTTAGTTAGCTATAACTTTCTTATATTCCTTCTCTCTATAGATAAAAAAGGGGTAGTACGGGTAATAGCTAGAATATTAGCTATAGAACCTAGGCGTAGTACTCCTCGATTTAAGACTAATATAATTAGGTTATTCGATCCGCCTCTATATAACGACGAAGTTGAAGATATATATATTAATAGTAGTTTAAGGACTATCTACTAAAATATATATCGCTTTATCAATATAATTAATAGCTATATTAAGTCGGATGATAAGAACCTAGCTATAGCTACCCTTAACTTATATTAAACCTTACTAAGGTATGCCTTAGACTAGTACTACGCTAATCTAATACTTAATAAGAAGGCGGAACTTAAGGACCCTAATTATAAGCTAGACTATTAGAAAGAGTTATTACTCGAACGTTTTTATTTACTATGCGAAATCGCTAAAGTATATTTAACTAAGGAGAGGTATACTCTATATAATATATATAATTAATATAATATTTAATACTAGATAACTAAGGTTACTTAACTATATAAGGATACTAAAGAGAGCTAAACTAAGGTATTAACTATTACCTATAATAAGATAGATATAGAATTAGTTATTAGCATTCCTTAGCCGACTAGTAATATAAACTGCGATAAGTTTATCGCAAGCCTATAGAAGATAGTCCCTAGCTAGTATCGAATAGTTACTAAAGGATCCTAGCGATTATTAGTTTAGCCCTCTACTAAGGCAACCTATATAGGAACTTCCGCGATGCGATTATTACTAAAAGAGACCTTAAAAGTAAGCCGTATTATAGCTACTCGTTACCTATACTATATAAACCTAAAAGAGATTATATCTAGCCTATTACTATTAAGACCTATAAAGCAAGCTACTAATATAGCTACTAAACCCTTATTATCTACTTATAAGGAAATTCGGTTTAACTAATAATAAAGGCCTAAACGCTAATATAAATAGCCTAGTTAACGCGTTTAATATCCTTAACCGCCTAGTTACCCTTTAGCCTATATAACTAAGGGTACTAGTTGCAAGTAAGTAGAAGAGGAAGTATATACTTCGTTAGATAAGGGCGACTTTAACTATATTTAGTATATTAAGGCTAGCGAGGATTTAGACTTATATAAAGAAGACTTAGTTATTAGCATAGATAACGAGGATAACTAAGAGCTATAAGAAGATAATCCCGAGCATATTAACCTAGTTACTTAACCCGCGTATTACTATAAATACCCTCTAGGTTATATCCCTAGATATAAGGACGAGTACCCTGTTTTAAATATTAACTCCTTCTAAAATTCGCTCCTTAAGGATCCCGGAATCTACTCGTATAAAACCTACCTTTATAATACTAAGCTATATACTAACTTTAAGGGTATCTTCTCGTATTAAACCCTTCTATCCCCTTAGCTAAATATAACGCTTATTAATCCTATTAAGCCGTAGTAATATATAGTTATACGTTTATACTACTATATATACGCTAAAATCATTATCTAAGGCCGTTATAATAAACTACTAATCGTAGTCTGCGTTAATACTAGCGCAGACCGCTTAGTTATAAGTAAAGCCTACCTATAATAGTTCTATATCCTCTTAAGAGAACCTAAGGTATTTAAGCTCTAAGGCGTAGGAAGCCTTAAGACTATTACCTAGGTAACCTTTATAATTCTTATATAAGGATAATAACCTAATAGATATATAATAACTACTAAGCTCTATATAAGTATATAGCTTATCCTATATCTAGATACTAGTCTACTTATAGGGTAAGACTTTAATATACCTAATAGGCTCGATATTCTAAACTCGGAATTATATATCCGAATCGTATCCTGCGATAATATTCAAATTCCCTCTTAGATCTATTTAAAAGTCCCTTTAAAAGTTTATAATATATACGCTATGAGAAATTTAACTATTACGCTATATAATCGCTCCGCTATTTAAATTAAGATACCTTTAGTAAAATAGAGTCCCTTCTATTTAGCCTAAAGCATAAAGGGTATATATATGCGTATATAGGTAATTCACTACTTATTCCTATTATTAATAACGCTCCTTACCTATTAAAGATTAAAAGAGGCACTAAGCTTAGAACTCTAGCGCCCTTTAAGTCCGATAGATACCTTAAACTAAAGACTTGCGATTAACTATAAATAGCCTTTTTAATATTATTATATAAGGACCTAATATATTACGCTATTTTTAGCCTTTCTAATCGCAAGCTTATAATACTTACTTAGCTACTAGAACTAATAGTTAACAAATAAGTAGAAATCTCTAACCTAACTAGTAAGGAAGCGCTCGCTAACTACGGCGTAACTAATAATAATATAACGCTAAATAGCGGAGATATCTATAAGGGTAATATTAACCTAAATAGTAAGATAGGCATAACTAAGCCTAAAAACTTACTAGTAGTTATTACTAAGGAAGGTATATATATCTATAACTAAGACGCTAAAGCTATATAACGCCTTAAAGAGGTTATCTCGCGTTACCCCGCCGTCTAGAAGGATTAAGGACTAATCGACCTTCTAGAAAATTAATACCTTAAGGTTAAACTTATTAAAGGATAGTAGAATATAAACGTTAGCTAATAACCTTATCCTATTAGTAAAGAAGATAAGAGGCTTATTAATAAAACTTTAGACGAGCTCTATGCTTAAAACTATATAGAATAGGGTAACTCTAGACCTATATTATTTAGAGCCCCTATATTTATTATATAGTAAATTATAGATAGTAAGCATAAAGGTTGCATAGTCGTAGACCTACGTGCTCTTAATAAAGCTACTATCCCTAACGTATACCCTATACTATTATAATAAGACGTTATTAAACGCCTTCGTAATAAGCTATAAATTACTATAGTTAACGCTTAATCCTTCTTCTATTAGTTTCTTATTAAGAAGGAATATTAAGATCGATTTACTATAGTTAGCTACTAGGGATAAGAACGTTCAAAGGTAACACTTATAGGATTCTATAATTCACCCGCTTACGCTTAACGCGTTATAGATAGACTCCTACGACTATATAAGGAATATACCTATGCGTTTATTAATAATATTATTATCGCCTTAAAGGACCTTAATACCTACCTTAAGTACCTTAATGCAATTCTTAAACTCTTTATAGATATTAGACTCTCGCTTTTAGTAAAGAAGTCGTTCGTTAGATATCCTTCTATTAAGCTACTTAGCTTTACTATTAACGCCTTTAGACTATTAAATACTTAAGACCGTATTAATACTATTAAAAAAATTAAGTACCCTTATAACCTCTGCTAACTTAAGTACTAGATAGGCGTAACTAGGTTTCTATAATATATAATACTATATTATAGCTATTATATTTAACCGCTCTAATAGCGTAAAACTACGTTACTAGCTAAAGCCTGAGCTTAAGGGAAGGATAAAGGCGCTATAAGAAAGCTCTTCTATTAAAAGATAAGTTTTAAACCTATACTAGAAGAAGTAGCTAGCTTTAACGACGTTAAAGATACCTTAATAGCAGATAACGCCTTATTTTACTATAACCTAGATAAGTAGTTATTTATATAGCTTAACTTATTAAAGGAATACGGATACTCCGCACTAATCTTCTAGCTAGCTAACTATATTAAATAGAAACCTTATAACCCTATTAAGCGTACTAATATACGTCTAATTACCTATATTAGTAAGGCCCTTAACTAAGCTAAATAGAAGTATTAGCCTACTAAACTCGAAGTAGCTTACCTAGTATAGGTAGTAAAGAAGTATTAGCTAATACTACGGTTATCTAGACGAGACCCTATAATAATACTTACTAACTATTTAGTAATATATAATATTATTAAATAAACGTCGCTATAGTCGGAGGATAAGACGAGGTCTAACTTACGCCTTATATTATTATTAGAATATCTTAGCTAGTTCTCCCTAGTATACTATTATATCCCTAGAACGTTAAATATTATAGTAGACGCGTTATTACGCCTACTTATAATAGAAATCCCTATTAAAGACGTTAGGGAACTTAATAAGATATAGGACGATATACTAATAGGTATTAACTTTATAATAGAAGTATCTCTTAACGATAACTTTAAGGCTAAACTTATCTAATTATATACTAACTCTAAGTCCTAGAGCAGAGTATATAAGATACTCTATAAAAAGGCAGATAATATAGACCTTAACTTCGTTATATATAATAATCTTCTTTA
>JAVHLU010002744.1:0-15756 GCA_036785755.1 Colletotrichum ledebouriae
AAGAGAGTATATTAATATTAAGAAGAAATAAAGCGGTCTATCTTAGTAATAATTTCTAGGAACTAAGTAGTTAAGTCTCCTATATAAAATAATAATAGGATATTAATCTTTATATTCCTAGACTAAAAGACTCTAATAATCTAGTTCTATATATAATCTAGCGTTATTTAAGTTTTTAAGATAAAAGGAGCTCTTAGTACTAGGTCCTTATTATAAGTATTTTTAAGGAAAATAAAAAGGCTAATATCTTAAATCTAATTACTACTTACATAAATATTATCTATAATTATACTTATAAATTAGGTTCTCCGCTCTCTATTAGTAATCCCGCGGATCCCTATATTTATCTTAACTATATCGCTCTATAAGCCTAGGCGCTTAATATAACTTTTACTAATAAGGTTAATAGCGGAGCTACTATTAATAATCCCCTTAATTAACATATTCGCAGGGTTATAAAGGGTAATAGTAATCAACTAGTAGGTTATAATAAAGTCTAGGATAGTAATACGTCTTAGTAGTAGAAGTAATACTAAATCCTAATCTTTTATTATAATACCTATCTTAAAGATAGGATTAATCGTATAGTAGTTAAATTAAATTACCTTAGTTTATAAATCCTTAAGTAAGTCTATAGAAATAGTAGCTAAAGTTACTTAGCCTTTAGAATAGTTCTTATCATTATTCTATTAATCTATTTATTCCTCTAGCTCCTTATCTCTAGTCTTATTAAATTAATCTAGAAGTATAACGTTAGTAGGAATAAAAACCTCTTATGCTTTTAAGTTATATCTATCCTTATACTTAGTAATTATAGCTTTGGTAGCGTTATAAACCGTCCTATCCTAATTACGCTAGTTCTAATAAAAGAAGGCTTTAGGGATAGCTACCTTCCTATTTACTCTTTTATTATATAGCTTAAGGGTAAGAGTATAGCTTATCTAGAAATTACTATATTAAATCTAAGGCTTATCTTATTTATCCTATTTCTACTACTTAACTTATTCCTTAGGGGTATCTAGTAATATAGCGTCTTTAGTATCTTCCTTATTATCTAGGAGCTCTATAACTCTCTAAGTAATTTAAATAGGAGGGTTTTAAATTATAAGTAGGTCTACTATTTAGGGAGCCTAGTAATAATAAATATTATAAGTTTCCATATAATACCCTCTAGTTTTCCCTCTTTTTATAGTAATAATATCTTCTATTAGGTTAATATATTAGTTCTTTACCTTAAAGCTAAAGAACTTTATATCTATAAAGTTATATAATTAAATAGTATCTTTTAATAAATTTATAAAGCTAATAGATAGCTTAGAGCGTATCTTATTATAACTAACGACTCTTATAACCTCCTCTAGAAGCTTTAGCTACTATTTCTCTACTAACTTACTCGTAGTAACTACGTAGTATATAAAGGTATCCTTATTAATTAGGATATACTTTAAAATTATCTAACTATTAGTTAATTTATAGTTATAGCCTTTATTAATAATACCCGTCTCAACCTTAGTACTTATATCTAGGGTGCTAATAAAGTAGTAGGGCGATATATAATAGCAGACCCTATTCTAGCTAGCCTCGAGATACTTAACGTAGCTAATAATAATATAGTTAATAGCGCTATAAAACTAGTGGCCCCTATAGCCTAGAAAGGTATATACTATAGTAGTCTATCTTACTAGAAGCCTCTATAGCCTCCTCTTGCTCTACTTCTTCTAAATCCCTAGTATCCTCCTTAGTAATCCCTATATCTAGCTTATAAGTAGAAGTATTACTATTATTAATATTAAGTCTATAAGTAGTCCTAAGGTTATTATTTATAAGGTTTAGTAGCTTCTATAGCGTTTAGATTAAAAGTATTATCTCCTTAGCTAATAACTCTCTTAATAAGAGTTAAGATATCTATCTTATAATTAGCCCTATTAATATTCAGGGTCCTAAAGTTCTCTATAAGAGAGTTAATAATTAAGCTAGTAGTCTAGGCTATAGAGGGTTCCTTAGCTTTAGCCCTCTACCTCGTTAGAATTATCTTTATAAGTATATAAAGCGTTATTATTAGCTTAGGCTTAATAAGGCTAGATAACTATTAAAGTTCCTAGTAGGTAGTAGATTATTTAATTAGAGCGTCTTCTATTATAACTTACTACTTTAAAATAACCTTAGTAGGCTAGTAGCTAAAACTTTAGGCTATAGCTCTTATAGCCCTCTCTAAAAAATAGCGATAAGTAACGCGAATAAGCTTAGTATTAGTAAGTTCTAGGTCTCTACGCTAGATAGCTCTCTATTAAAGCTATTAAATAGTAGTAATTAACGTTATAACCTAGGAAGGGTTATTATCCTTAATATAAGATCTTATAACTAAGTTCCGAAGGTCCTTATTAGGATCTTAATAAGACTTTAGGTCTATAAATCCGAACTAGTATAGAAATCTCTCCTTAGCTTCCTTCTAGGTCTTAGTTTTACTAATATAAGATTTTACTATATCTTAATAGTTACTAGAGCTATATATATAGACCTTATTCTTTATATCTTTATTAGTCTTATAGTAAAGCTTTAAAAGGCTCTTATAGTTAGTAATAAAGTTAGAGATATTAGTCCTAATAAACTTAAGCGCTCTAGTTAAATAAGGAGTTATTACTATAATAATAAGACGTCTTATAAGGAGATCTATAAGGGCTATAATATCCTAATTAGTATAACTTCCTTTAGGAGAACGTAGAGTACTTAAGGGCGTTACTCCTATCCTAGAAGTAGGATTTATAGACCTATCTATATTATTATTAGAAGCTAGCTACTTTATAGTATAAGGTTATATCTTACTAAACAAAGCTCCTATAAATCTCTCTTTAGGCTATTTCCCCTTATTAGAAGAGGATCTAGTATCTAAGTTAGCTAAAGAAGAAGAATATATAATACGTATAGGTCTATAAATATTAAAGTTAATATTATATAGTTAAAATAATAAAGTATTATAGTTAATAGAGTAAAGTTATTATTATAATATCTTCTAAATAGAAAGATTAAATAAGTAGGTATAACTTTCTTTAAATAAAATAAAAAAGGAAATAATATAAACTAAATAACTAAATAAATATAAGAAAGGTCTAGTAACCTCGATCTTATTACTCTAAGCTATTATAGATCTACTTCGAGTCTTATTACTTAATTTAGAAAGGTCTTCCTAATAACGCTCTTATCTTAGAAGAATTTATAGCTTTTCTATATTAGTATCTCTCTAAAGTTAGTACGTTGCTCTTAGTACTTAGGGCTATAATAATAAGGGGTTCGTTAGCCTCTAGTTACTAATCTAGTTAATCTCGCTATACTTATTAGCTTAGTAAGACTACTAATCTCTATATTAGTATTATATATAGCTATCTTAGCTATATTAGCTATAACTTACTAGTTAAATAATAGCGGTTTTAATAATATATAAGGGGGTAAGGAAAGGGATATACTCGCTAGAACCTACTAATAGTATATAAAAAAAAGGAGAAAGGGAGGATTTCAGGGTCTATATCGTTCCTATCTCAATTCTATAAGAGAGCATAGCTATTACTATTCCCTTAGAACTAAGGTAGGTCTATAAATATATTCCTCTCTTTAAACTACGTTTTTATTATTATTTATATCGTTATTATTTATTACTTATAAATTTCTTAAGTTATTATCGCATTCGAAGTAGATTAATTATATATATATATATATATTAATAGCAGGGATATATAGACGCGGCGAAGGCACCTAACTCTCTAAGAAGCCTATAAAGGCTATTAAAAAGAGCAAAAGAATCCGCCTCTAGGTACTATTATAAAGGGCTAGAACTAATAGGAACTAGAAAGATAATAAATAACATAGCTCTACCTATAAATAAGTAAGAATATTAAGAGTAAGCTTAAAAGATATATAGAATAATTCGCAGATCTAATTAAAAGAGACCCTCTTAATTAGGCGCTTATTCGCTAAGAAATTACTAAAAAACGAGGTATATAGTTCTTAAGGTACTAATAGTAATAATAATAATACTATCTTCTCCCCCGCTATACTCCTCTCCTCTACGCTCTACTCTATAGTCTCCCTATAACGGGTCCGTGCGCTAAGGGAGTTTTCCGAAAGTTATATAGCTAAGTCTATCCTATCCTATCCCAGTATAAAGGGTAATTACTAGCTTAAAGGAAGTATATAAGTTAAAGGAATAGGGCCTAGTTAAGTACTATCTTAGAGTTGGGGTTATTTATAACTAAGCTATATAAAAGATATACCTTTCCTATAACTAATATATCGAGCAGGTTATAAAGAAGTTTAATTTACTTAACCTAAGAGCGCTAGTAACCCCCCTTTTAAACCTACTACTCCTAAAGAGTAAAATAGTAATAACGCTATTAGAAGTAAAGAGTTTCTAAGAGAAGATTAGCTCCATACTCTATATTACTATTATAATCTAACCTAATATCGTTTTTATATATTCCCTGCTCTTAAGATTCCTAATAAACCTTACTCCTTATTACTATGCTACTACTAACTAGGTTATATAGTACCTATATTATACTTATTACCTCGTAATACGCTTTAATAACTCAGGGGGTAGATAGGTATTACTAATTATAATTAACGCTTTATTTATAAATAATAAGGAGACATAGAGGTTATTTTAAGGGTATATAATCTTACTCTTTAGAGGACTAATCTAATAGAAGGCTGCTTAATAAGCTATAATTATAACGTTAATAATAGAAGTAGAGCTTCTAAGCCTTAAATATATTACTAAGGAGATAATCGCCCTTTAGAGGCTATTTAGGGATATCGCTCTTTAACTTAGTAATATCTAGAAGATTTATTATAATAACTAATAGATAATTTATCTCGTAGTAAGTAAAAAGAAATAGATCTTAACTAAGCTATAGTATATTAATATTTAGAATATATAGCTATAATAAGAATACGCTAGAGGATTATTTAGTAAATATATATACTAATATACAATATACTAGCTAATAGTCTTATAAAGGTTCTTAACTATAAGAAATTCGAATATTTCTATTTACTCCTTAATCTAAAAGATATATAGAGAATAATTATAATAAACAAGGGGTACTCTAAATAAGTATAAGAGGCCTAGTAGCGCCTAATTCTTAATTAATCTATAGCTTACTAGCTAGGGAGCCTAAAGTCACTCCTATAGGAGTAAAAAGAATATAATATACTCTAAAGAGCTACTCTAAAACGCTAATTTTCTACTACCTAACCTTAGAGGATTCGCTCGTACTAATCTATTAGGATATTATATAAGGGTAATAATACCTCTAGTAAATATATACTAATAAGACTATTAACTATATAGCATACTATAGTAGCTATATTACTAGTAAGTAGATAAGGTATAGGTATACCTATACTAACTACTAGGGTTTTAAATAGAACTAGGGCGGGAGATAGAGCGATAACGCTATATATACCAGAACTACCTATTACCTTAGGAGCCCTACCCGAACCCTTATTATTACTACCCATCTTTATTATTATAATCTCCTCTTTCTAGATAGTAATAGCCTCGCGGAGCGTAGCTCTCTAATAAGTAAGGGTTTATAGGTTATATTAGAAGTTTATTATAGAAATAAAGCGCGTATAGAACTTTACCTTTCTAACTACTAGGTTATCTAAAGTCTTAGCTTTAGTATATTAATAAGCTATAATAGTAATAGGGGCGCTTATCTATTAATAAGGTACCTTACCCTTATAATCTATTAATAAGGTACCTTACCCTTATAATAGTAGTTATACTTACCTACTATACTAAGTAAGTACTTTTTATTTAATAAGCCTAAGAGCTTGCTTAAAATATACTAAATATAGCGCTTATTAAATAGGAGTACTTACTCTACCTCTATATCTCTACTAAGGGGAAGAGGGCTAGGAGGGAGCTCTAAACTACCCTTACTAGTACCCTCCTCCTTATCTATCTCTTTAGGGATTATAATAATAATAAGGTTAGTAATATTCTAGAGTATAGTTATAATAATAAAGGAATTATAACTTACTAGGAGCTATCCTCTTAGACTACCTAGGAGAGTAACCCCAGGGCTTCTTAAGCTATAAACCCTTACCCTTAGAGCTACCTTCTATAAGTTACTTCTACTTCTTCTTTCTACTTACTATATAATATATTAGTATACTATATATTAATAATAAGAAAGAATAACGTATATATAACCTTACTATCCCTCTCTAGGGGAAGAGGGCGCGCCCCTCTACCCCTAGCTTTATTCTTACTTTTAGTAGCGCGCACCTTTTTAAAAGCTAGAGTCTAGCTAGTCTTCCTTTTAGGAGGTATTTATAAATATATTAATATATTATAATAGCTTTAAGATCGTCGCGCGAGATAGTTATATACGCGCGCGCGTAATAAGGTTATTATTAGAACTAAAGTTAGAGATATATATATTTATTATATGATATATAGGGAAGAGTTAAGAAGGTAGGAGGGCGGCTAGGTTATTTTATTTAGAATTAATATAATACTAGCTACTATACCTAAGCTAATAAGAGATAATGGATTCTATTACTATTAGTAAGAGTTAGTAAATAAAGGGTATTATAATAATAATAGTAATAGTTATAAAGGTAAAAAACTACGACTATTTATACTTCGCTTATACTTAATATAAATGACTTTACTTTATTATCTCTTTTATAAATAAGCTTATTAATAGGTTATTTATAGATTAGGTATTTTGAGGGATATTAGGCGGTTAGGCGCTTTTCTAGCTACTACTATATCTAGGGGGGTATATTATAATACCTTTAGTATTACCCGTTCCTAGCATAGTATATAACTAATATTAGCTCTAGAGCGACCTTTTTCCAGGGGTCGTTCCTCCGCCTATAGTTATTAGTAACTACGTTATAGCTACTCTCGTTATAATAGAATAAGCTCTTTAGTAACTATAAGTATAGCCCTATAGGACGTTTCTCAACACGGGTGAACTGCGGCTTGCGATGAATTGCGAAGAGACTTAATGCATGTAATTTAGAGGGGGCTAGCATGGGATATGAGAGGCACTGTCGCGCGCCATTGGGGTTTCGAAGTGTTAGGTAAACTGGGAGCCCCAAGTACGAAATCCACCCGTTCCGTCGAGGAATAGGTGTCCTAATCGCCAGAGCTTCAGGTTCTTCCAGTGTCAGGTCAATACAACAACAGGTAAAGTCTCAACTGAGACCTTTTGCGCTGGACGATTGGCCAATCGAATTTCAATGTTTGGCTCGAAATGGACGCTCAATTTCAGCAGCAACGTCGGGCACAAAATGTGGACTAGTAGCTAAATCTGGACGGTTTCGTCGAACTCCCCACTTTCATTGATCAGCTATTGAGAAACGTCCTATAGGTCTATATTTATAGTTACTGAAGAGCTTGTTCTATTATAACGAGAGTAGCCATAACGTAGTTACTTATAACTATAGTTAGAGGAATAACCCCTAGAAAAAGGTCGCTCTAGAGCTAATATTAGTTAAATACTATACTAGGAATAAGTAATACTAAAGGTATTATACTATAACCCCCCTAGATATAGTAATAGCTAGAAAGGCGCCTAACCGCGTAGTATTCCTTAGAATGCCTAAATATAAAGTAATATATCTATAAATAACTTATTAATAAGACTATTCATAAAAGAAATAATAAAATAAAGTTATTTATATTAGGTATAAGTAAAACGTAAATAGTAATAGGTTTCTACTTTTATAACTATTACTATTATTATTATAATGCTTTTTATTTACTAACTCTTTCTAATAGTAATAGAATCTATTATCTCTTATTAGCTTAGGCCGGGTAGCTATTATTATATTAACTCTAGATAAAATAACCTAGCTACCCTCTTACTTTCTTAACTCTTCCATATATATAATCTAACTACTATATATATACCTAACTTTAGTTCTAATAATAACCTTATCGCGCGCGCGTATATACTTATATTATGTAACGATCTTAAAGCTATTATAATATACTAATATATTTATAAATACCTCTTAAAAAGAAGACTAGTTAGGCTATAGCCCTTAAGAAGGCGTGCGCTACTAAAAGTAAGAATAAAGCTAGGGGTAGAGGGACTATAATTTACCTATCTTAACCTTAGCCTCTTCTTTAAAATAAGTTTAGAGCGCTTATAAGAGGTTTAAAAGTTCTTTTTATAAGTAAGGTAGCTTGGTGAGGTTATTAGTAATAAGATATTTATAGATTATTATAGTTACGCGAGCAGGCTTTATGCTATAAATAGTAGTATAAATATAGCTATAAAGTATATAGTACCCTATACTAGCTTCTAAGAAGGCTTTCTACTAATTATATATAAAATCCTTAAAGAAGCTAGATACCTACTCCTGCTCTATATAGTACTATAGTAAAAACTAGTAACTAGAGCGGGATTTGCTCTCTAGTATTCATAGTTATAAGTTACTAAGTAGTAGATTTGATAGTTATTAGCTTTAATAAGTTTAGCTATAATCCTCCTAGTTATATACCTAATTAGACCTCTATTTAATATTAGCCCTCTCCTTACTATCCTAGTATAGCTATACTAATAGATTTAAAAGGTTCGTATCTAAAGGTTTATTATTATTACTCTTACTTACTTTATAAATATATTATAAAGCAAGGAGTAGTTTAATTATAATATAATCCTTAATCTATTCCTCTTTAGAATTAACTTCTCTAATAGCTTTATATATATAGTTTATTTATAATATATATATTATACCTACTATTCTATCTATTAGGGCTAAGCTTTTATCTAGCTCTAGTATAGGATTAGGGGATAATAGCTACCCCCCCTTTTAAGCTACCTATCCCTTTAGAAGTTTTAACATTCTTTTATTTAAAGACTTAGTTATAAGAATAAGGGTTTATATAAGTAACTATTTAGTTATAAGTATTAATATAGCTTTATCCTTATTTATAATACCTAGGATCTAAAGTTTAAAGTTAACTTATAATATAGGTTCTTTAATGTTTTCTACTATTTTATAGATAGTATTATCTAAGATAGCCTCTTTTACTTTATCCTTTGTATAGAAAGTCCGTTTACTAAACGTTATATTATATATAATAATAACTATTTATAAAATAGGGATCTAGACCTTATATAGGTTATAGGTGTTTAGAATATATCCTACTTGGTATTTAATATATCCCTATAATACTACCTTAAAGTCTCTCTTATTAATTCCTCTCTCTTATTCCCTCTTAAAGGGGTATATATAGTAGCTATAGGTATATATATATCCCTAGTAAGGGCGAAGGTTATAGGTTAGGGCTAGTCCGTTATTAGGTTACTACTAGCAAAGGTACTAGTAGAACTACTCTTCTTTAATCTATAGTAGTAAATACTACTTATAGCGCTTAACTAGGCTTATATTATAAAGCATTATTACTACTAGTACTATCTTAGCTTATAGTTCTATAAGTAAGCTAGCTATAGTAAGTATCTTAATTATTTAAGTTATAACTTCCTAACTAGCTTATTCCCCTCTACTATCTAGTTCCTTTATATATAGAGGGGTTATTTTAACCTCTATTCCTTCTATATAGGTCTAATCCTTATATCTTATATAGCTTATAAGTGAAATTACTAACCTCTTAATATCTTATTTAATCTTATAAATAGAAAGTCCCTTTTATTAAGATACCTATTACTTAAAGGTATATAGAGCGAGTATAATACTACTATAGGTCTTATTAATATATAGAAATACGAAAGGCTAACTAGTATATTCTTCTTTAATAACTAGGAGCTACTAGTTCTAGTTAAAGCCTTTAGAGTAGTTAAATAGATCTTATATAATCCTAGAATAAGGGTATATTACTTTATCTTCTAATATTCGTCTTACAATTACCTATTTAGTATATATAACTACGTAGTATCAATACTATAGGCGCGTTAAGCCCTTAATCCTTACCCCCTAAGTAGTATATACTAGCTACTTAAGAGCCTCGGGGCTAAGGTAGCTACTTTAGAGGTACTAAAGTATTATATTATTACTCTAGCTTAGTAGTAGTATAAAAGAGGTATACTTATATATTATAAGCACGTGGTTTATATTATTAATAATAGTATTAATACTCTAGGGGATCCGCTTAGGAATAGATTATAAGGAACGAGGCTTTTTTTTAAGGAAAGCGAGGTTTGCTTTCTTAATAAGTTTCTTAATTATGATACTATTCTTATAGGTTCTAAAGTAAAATATAGTTATACCCTAAATACTAAATACCTATCTTCTAAAATAGCGCTTTAGAGATAATATTAATATAAAAGTTCTCTATATATCCTATATTATAGAGCATAAGATCCTCTATATTTATACCTTTTAAGCTATTAATAGTATTCTTAATAATATATATACCCTTTATAGTAATTAGGTATAAAGCTATTCTAGAATTAACTTATTCTCTATTATAATACTTAATTAAGAAGGGGATAAGTAGGGACTTATTATTTATAAGGTATATCTCTCTATAGTTATCTAGGACTATATACCTATATAATATATAACGTCTTAAGTAAGGGGTTATAAAGATACTTAGATACTCTTTATCTAAGTTAACTATATTATCCCTAACTTTATTTAAGAGGGCTATATAGAAAGTAATTACTACTATATTAATAAGGTAGCTTAGGGCTACGTTAGATTTCTTATATAAACCCTTATTACCCCCTTTATTATTTTAGTAGTTCTTACCCTTATAAGGTATAATATATAGCTAGCTCTTATAAGTAAGTTTAATATAAGGATTAGTAAAGCGTAGGTTATTATTTAACTAGTTATAAATCTAAGCTACTTATATATCTATTACTAATATATAGGGGCCTTTTTAGTAATATCTAGTAAAAGTAGCTTCTAAGTAGTTATAATTAACGCTTAGCTATTAATAGCTTAACCTATATAGGTATTATTTACTACTAGATAAGTTATTAGTTATAGGAATATTTAATAAGTTAGCTTTATCTATATAGCTAGCTAGCGTTATAAAGACCCTAGCGCTTTATCGTTATAATCTTAAGTAGAGTATATCTTTATATAAGAGGTCCTTAAATATATTAATATATTAGCTTATATTAGAGACTAGTATCCCCGCTCGCTCCTATTTAAGGATATTTATAATCTCTATATTAGCTTAAGTAGATATAAAGTAAGAACTTATTACTTAAAGAAAACTTTTTAAAATAAAGGTATTACTTACTTTAAGAAGCTTAAGCTAGGTAGAATAGAAATAGACGCCCCTAAGTCCTTAATCTAGGCGTTAGGATTAAAACTCCTATTTACTTTCTCTAGGACTTCACTATATTCCTCTTAAATAATAGTAAGGGTACTAGGCTCGCTTAGAGCGTAATAATATTTAAGATTAATAATAAAGCTACGAAGGGTTATATCCCCTTTAGTAAGAAGTTCTATATATATAATTATAATAATATTATAAGTAATAGTCTCTATAACTAGATAGTTAATCTATTTAAACTCTTAGTTTTTCTAGGTTTACTTAGACTCTTATATAGAAAGTAAATAAAAGTACTCTAAGTATTATTCTTATATACCTATATTATTTTTATTAATTATAACTAGGGTAGCTAGAGGCTAAAAGAGTTATAATTTACTTATTATTTATATCCTAGTAATAGACTTAGGAGTAGTTCTAGAAGTAGTATTAATAATAGCCTCTTCTAGAGCCTCCTAGTTAAGTAGAGCGATATATTAAGTATAAGCGCTCTTCTCTTATAGGTATTAAGTATTAATATCCTAGTTTTACTTAGTAATATATATATTAAGAATTAGGGTTTCTAATAAGGTCTTACCTAAGTATAAAGGTCCCTTAGGGTTATCTAAGTTAATATACTTCTAAACTCTAGTAGCTTAGGCTTTAGCTTAGATTATAATATACTAAGTAGTAAAGTCCTTATATATAGTTAAGTAGTATAATATTACTATAGTAATAGTAGAAGATATTATAATTAAAGTTATTTAGAAATAGAGGGTTTAGAATAATAAAGGTTTATATATATTAAGGAGGAAGGAAGGAAAAAGAGAGAGAAGAAGTTTTAATAAGTACTTTTAATAATAAAGGCTTATTTTAAAATAGTAGTTAAGAGGTTTAGTTAGAGCTAGGCTTATAACTATTAAGAAACGTCCTATAAGGTTATATTTATAGTTACTAAAGATCTTATTTTATTATAATAAGAGTAGCTATAATATAATTACTTATAACTATAGTTAGAGGAATAACCCCTAGAAAAAGGTCGCTCTAGAGCTAATATTAGTCACGTGCCGCGCTAGGAACGGGCGATACTGAAGGCATCATAACATCAGCTGAGCTTGAGGCGGGGTATTACGTTCAAGTATATTGGACTCAGCCTGCTTTACTCGGCTGCAAGCGAGGTTCCCTGTAGGAATGCCTACCTTCCCTTGCTCAATCGTTAGATCCCTCATCTTACGAGCCTATTGAGCAGGTGACCAACGCCGGCCGTGCATGACCAAGTCACGTAAACAGCCCCGGCTTTGGCGTCCACATAGAGCTGAGAGTACGAACTATATAAACAGCGAAGGTCATGCCTGATTCCGGTCTGTTTCACAAAGCATCCCACGTCCAGAATTACTAAGTGCATCACCGACAACCCTCAAACATCATACACACAACCCTCCCGTACAACTCAGCTCGACTGCTTGTCTTTTCTATTCAAGACCGACATGTTCAACCAGCTTTCAAAGACAGACAGCAAGACAACTTTGGCCGCCGTTGACTTAGCGGGGAACTCCGAAGCCGGCTCGCAGCCGAAGAAGTCGCTGTATCGCAAATTTCAGGACTCGATGAGGGGCGAAATTTCGGAAGAGGATGTTCTCAAGTGCACTGGCATGAGCAAGGAGGCTCTTTCGAAGTGGGCGAGCGATCGTCCAGGCGTGGGCGGGAACAGGGCCGCGGGCAGCATTGACGCTGGAAACCCGTCGGGCCTCGGCGGCATGATAGCAGGGTCTGGGTACGGCGGTTGGGGCCCGGATTCGAACGGTCCTGTGAAGTTCCCACCTACGCCCAAGCCGAACAGGCACGAGTCGGGCGGCGCGGCGGATCCGAGCTGCAGGAACTGAAAGTGCTGGCTTGTCGGTGCGATAGAGTGACTTGAGAGAACATTGATGGGAAAACGGTTGAGACACGACGAGCCACGCTTCTTTCCGCCATGGTTCAGGGCGAACGGTTTCCCCATACGTGCGTCGAGAGTTATCGAGCTCTCCAAGGTCCGGGATGGCCGCGCCCCACCTGTTTTTGTGTGTTTTTTGGTGTGTTGGTCATGGGGTGACGCTTGGCATAACAATACATACATGGTGTTCAACCGCATCCGCAAGCATGGTAGCTTAAGCAATACACAGGGGTCCTTTACGCAGCCCGGCTTTTGTTCCGTCATTTCCCGCCGACACATGGGATGCTCATCGGCCGAGAAAGCTGTCGAAGGACAAGCTCTTCTTGTGAAAGCCTCGCAAGGCCGCATATCTCATCATTGTTGATTAGACACTGGCCTATTTGGTAGAACAAGTGTTTTGTTAGTAGAGTCTCGCAGGAAGGAAGGCCTACGCCCAAGTCATTGGAACGCACCGTAACTGGGGATGGGAGCCACAGTATGGTATGGTCGGTCTGAGCGATACCGCGCTGGATGCGCTGTCTATGGCTAAACCCTCGAAATGCCAGATGTTGACCATTTACATTAGGACTTATCGTGATGCCTTCAGCATCGCCCGTTCTAGCGCAGCACGTGACTAACGTTAGCTCCGGAGCGACCTTTTTCTAGGGGTCGTTCCTCTAGCTAAAGTTATAAGTAACTATATTATAGCTACTCTAATTATAATAAAATAAGCTCTTTAGTAACTATAAATATAGCCTTATAGGATATTTCTTATTAATTATAAGCCTAGCTCTAACTAGACCTCTAACTACTATTTTAAAATAAGCTTTTATTACTAAAAGTACTTATAAAAACTTCCTCTCTCCTATTCCTTCTTTCCTTTTTAATATATACTATCCTCTATTACTCTAAGTAACTTTAACTATAATATTATCTATTATTACTATAGTAATATTATACTACTTAATTATATATAGGGGTTTTGCTACTTAGTATATTATAATCTAAGCTAACGCTTAAGTTACTAGAATCTAGAAGTATATTAACCTAGATAACCCTAAGGGACTTTTATATCTAAGTAAGACCTTATTAGAAACCTTAACCCTTAATATATATATTACTAAGTAAAACTAGGATATTAGTACCTAATACTTATAAAAGAAGAGTACTTATGATTAATATATCGCTCTATTTAACTAAGAAGCTTTAAAAGAGGCTAACTCTAATACTACTTCTAGGACTACTCCTTAATCTACTACTAGGATATAAATAATAAATAAACCGCAAGCCCTTTAGCCTCTAGCTACCCTAGTTATAATTAATAAGAATATTATAAGTATATAGGAATAGTACTTAGAGTACTTTTACTTACTTATTATATAAGAATCTAAGTAAACCGGCGAGGATTAAGAGTTTAAATAAATTAACTATTTAGTTTAAGAGACTATTACTTATAATATTATTATATTTATATATAGAACTCCTCGCTTAAGGGGATATAACCCTTTATAGCCTTATTATTAATCTTAAGTATTATTATACTCTAAATAAGTCTCGTATACTTATTATTATTTAAAAAGAGTATAACCTTATTTAAAAAAAGATAAATAGGAGTCTTAATCCTAATACCTAGATTAAGAACTTTAGGGGTATTTATTTCTATATTATATAGCTTAAGCTTCTTAAAGTAAGTAATACCCTTACTTTAAAAACTTTTCTTTAAGTAGTAAGTTATTACTTTATACTTAATTAAGCTAATATAAAGATTATAAATATCCTTAAATAGGAGTAAGTAGGGATATTAGTCTCTAATATAAGCTAATATACTAATATATTTAAGGACTTCCTATATAAGAATACTCTCTACTTAAGATTATAAGGATAAAGCGCTAGGGTGTTTATAATACTAGCTAGCTATATAAATAAGGCTAACTTATTAAATATTCTTATAATTAGTAACTTATCTAGTCGTAAATAATACTTATATAAGTTAAGCTATTAATAGCTTAGTATTAATTATAACTACTTAGAGGCTAATTTAATTAGATATTACTAGAAAGGCCCTTATATATTAGTAATAAATATATAAGTAGCTTAGATTTATAGCTAGTTAAATAATAACTTATACTTTACTAATGGCCTCTAGCCACTGCATAGTGATTTTACCTGCTTAAGTGCAACAGACCTTCTAACTCCGCGCCTCCTGATAATACATAGCCTTCGGTTATATAATCCTTTCCTAACTATAGCCGTACTTATACGTGCCCTACTAGATAGCCTCACGATCTTTAACTTTATATCAATAATAACGTGGTTTTTAATTATTTAAACTACGAAACTATTAACTTTTCCTCTCGCGCACTACCCGCGCTGCTATTAAATACCGCCTCTATTACCGCTTCGTCCGCTAGCTATGCCGTTATTAGTAACGCTCTCTCTATTTAGCGTAAGCTATACTTACTAACGTTTACCTAGGCTACCTAGGCTACCTCTACCTTAGTAATATAGAGGACCTGCTTAAAGAAGGGCTACTCTATAGGGTATATAATAACCTGCTAAACTTCTATTACTAAGTTTACTTACTTAGCTCTAA
>JAVHLU010002745.1:0-15744 GCA_036785755.1 Colletotrichum ledebouriae
TTACCTTAAGACTTTTAGTACTACTTATAGACCTAAAAGCTATAGATTTATATTAATGTTTGCTATAAAGCATAACTATATATTAAAGCAGTTTGATATTACTACTACTTTTACCCACGCAGATATTGATAAAGACCTATATATGAGAATACCTACTGGTTTCTCCTATGATAAATATACTAATAAATAAATATATAATAATAATAACCCAACGGATAATAGCTTAATATATAGGCTAAATAAAGCCTTATATAGCTTAAAACAAAGCCCACGCCTATAGTATAAATACCTACGGTTAATACTACGTTAGTATAACTTTGAAGTCTCTCCCTATGATAAGGGAGTCTTTATATTAAATAAAAATAAAATAAAGCTATTTTAGCTTATCGTATTGATAATATGGTATTAGCTATTAACAATAATAATACCTATAATTATATATATAATAACCTATAAAAGCATTTAAGACTTCAATACTTAGGGGAGCCTAGTATCTTCCTAGGTAATGAAATAATAATAGACCGTATAAATAAACAACTACATATAAAACAACTGAGGTATATAGCAAAAATACTTAATAAGTATAATAAAACTATAGTCTATAGGGCTTAGACCCCTATAGATAATAATCTAAAGTTATATAAGAATAATAACTATATAACTAAAGAGGAAATATTATAATATCAATAAGAAATCGGAGCCCTATTATACCTAGCTTTAAAAACAAGGCTAGATATTACTTTAGCGGTTATAATATGTGCCCGTTATAGTAATAATCCCTCTAAAGAGCACTTTATAGCTCTTAATAGAATATGGGGATATATAAATAAATTCCCTAACTATGGTTTAATATATAACTATAGTAAGGATATACCTGATAATAATAATATAATAAGATTTATAGATTTAGATTAGGCACGAGATCTTAATAATTGAAAATCAACCTCAGCTTATATATTTACTTAGGGTTTATATAATATTATATCCTATTCTTCTTATAAATAAAAAACAATAGCCCTATCAAGCTGCGAAGCCGAATATATAGCTTTATTAGATACAGCAAAAGAGGCTCTATATATATATAATAGCCGTTTTCATATGCGGGGTCTGGTGCCGACATGGTTAAGGATTTATCGTGGGTTATAGGTATGCCCAGGACTTCGTGGATAAGGATAAGGAAGAGGGAGAGGCATAAGGCCCTGCTTATAGCAGCAGAGCTTCTTATGCTTCTAGCTATAGGAACCTCTTAGGAAAGACCTCTTTAGTTAAGGAGTTACCTCTTATATAATAGTATTTACTTTTAATACCTTACTAGAAGGTTAACCTTTTAGGTTAAGGAGTTATCTTATATAGTAGCTTTTACCTTACTAGAAGGTTTAGCGAGGGCGTTTCTAGGCCACGAGAGCCTTAGTAGCCCGTTTAGCTCTAATATAATTAGCCCTAGTATAGCGCGTATCTAACTTTATATAAGGGTTTGCTTATAAGTAGTAGGAATATATAGTGTCCTATATTATTTTCCTTAACTAGTAGAGGGTATAGGTTGAAATACTTATATAATATTTCCCGAATTATACCTGCGAACTAGGTGAATTTATTATAGTCTTTTTGCGAAGGGGCTGCGACGTAATTCCGAACTTAATATATATGATAGCTATAACTTTATACTTAATAAATTAGGCTATAAAAGCCTTATAAAGCCTAAAATACTTATAGATAATATCTTAGCTCAAAAATTAACTAAGAATCCTAAATTTCATAAAAAGGCTAAGCATATAATATTAAATACTATTTTACTAGAAAGCTAGTTATAGAAGAAGAGACTTTCCTCTTTTATATGCAGTCTAGTAATAATATTGCGGATATATTAACAAAGCCCTTGGGCAAATTAAAATTCCACAACCTATTAAATATAATAGGTAATAATAATAATAATATAACTAATAATTTGGATAATAACCGCATTAGAGATCTAAATTATTAGACTGCAATAACAATAACTATAACTATATAAAAAAGAGTCTAACTTTCCCTTTTTATACCTATAAGATTTAGGTTTTTAGGTTTTTCTACTAGCAATTATTATATAATACTCTAAGAATTTCCTCTTTATTTTTCCTACCGGGTTTTAAGAGTTTTTATATTAGAGTGAATAACTTATAAAGAGAGTGTAATATAATATAATATAAAATAATATAACAATAAGCTATATATAAGTAAAATATATACCTTACGGGGGGGTGTAAGAATACCGAAGGTATATCTTAAAAAAGTCTATAATAATCTTATAAGGGTTATATAAACCTTAATAAATAACTATAGTATATATAGTTATATACCTATATAATATCTCTTTAATAATACTTTAATAACTATAAAACATAAAATCATAACTATAAAGGTATTTCCTTTATGGAATAAATACTTTAAAAATCTATATAAATTCTAATAATAGCAATAACCTTATATATATATATATATATACTTATAATCCTTAGCTTTATAGCTATAAATATACAGAAATTGCGCATAGACCACATAGTGATCTAAGCGCGATTTCTGCTTAATAAGCTACTGCTTTGTAGTTACGTTTTAGAATATCTTACCCCTCACTTCACGAGGGTAGGATTTATAACTTAGAAACAACGTCAATAATATTATTAATATTTAACGACTTCTCTATTAATTAATTCCAGGAGAAATGCGTCTTTATGCTTAAATTTATCAGCTTTCATTATAATATTACTCAGCCTATTAATATCTATTATTTAGGCCGTTTTACCGCCCCTTTCGCTACTTATATACCTATTTTTACAGAATTAAATACTAGCTAAGTTATTATAACCTAGCTAATAGCTTCTTATAGAGACCTAACTATACCCTAGGGGATATAGAGATTAATAGTATTAGGGACTCGCTTCTATAAGACTTTTTATAATATTTTAACGAAGCTACTATTTAGAGGGTAGGCACTAGTTAGTAACGGGGTGCTTAACTACTAGGGATCTCGCTAGAATAACTTATACCCTTGCTTTAAGAATAGGTTAAGGAGGCTTAATAGAAAGGCCCCTTTTATATTAATAAAGAGTAAGAATAACGAGGGATAAGGTAGTTACTAGATAACTATAATACCCTAAGATATTAAGAGGGCTTATATATCCCTAATAACTACCTACTCTAGAATAGAGTCCTTAGGGTATTTTATAATAAACTATCTAGAGGTTACTAAGGGGTTATTAAAATACTAAAGAGGATTAGAAAATCGTTTTTCTAGAATATATAGAAGAGTAATATGAAGAAATATATTAAGATATATATAATATACTAATATATAAAACTAAGATATTACCTCCTATATAGTAAACTTATACCCCTACTAGTACCTACTTAGCCCTTTTAATAAATATTAATTAACTTTATGATAGAATTACTACTATCTCTTGTAATAAGAACTAAGCCTTATAATAATATTCTTATTATTAATAATCGATTTATAAAATACTCCCTATATATACCTACTAAGGATTTACTTATAGCTGATAGATTAGCTATTAGAAAGAGCTAGAACCAATAGGAACTAGAAAGATAATAAATAATATAACTCTACTTATAAATAGGTAAGAATATTAAAAATAGGCTTAAAAGATATATAAAGTGTAAGAATAGGTATATAGGTAGCAAAAGGGGCGGTAAAACACCCTGAATAATAGATATTAATAGGCTGGGTAATATGGTGATGAAAGCTGATAAATTTAAGTATAAGGAGGTATTTTCCCTGGAATTAATTAATGGTATTGATGATGTTATTGTTATTATTGATGTTATTTCTAAGTTATTAATCCTGCCCTCACGAAGTAAGGGGTAAGATATTCTAAAACGTAACTACAAAGCAGTAGCTTATTAAGCAGAAATCGCGCTCAGATCACTATGTGGTCTATGCGCAATTTCTGTATATTTATAGCTATAACGCTAAGGATTATAAGTATATATATATATATATATACATAAGGTTATTGCTATTATTAGAATTTATATAGATTTTTAAAGTATTTATTCCATAAAGAAAATACTTTTATAGTTATTACTTTATGTTTTATAGTTATTAAAGTATTATTAAAGAGATATTATATGGGTATATAACTATATATACTATAGTTATTTATTAAGGTTTGTATAAACCTTATAAGATTATTATAGAACTTTTTAAGATATACCTTCGGTATTCTTACATAAAGTAATTTATAAACCTAATTAAAAGAGATTATGTAGATTAGATATAGATTTACTAAGAAAATATTAAAAAACGAGGTATAGGATTATTAAGGTACTAATAATAGTAATATATAAATAATACTTAAGTCTACCACTCTTCCCTCCTCTACGCTCTACTCTATAATCCTCTTATAATAAGCTTATATACTAAGGGCGCTTTTTAAAAGCTATATAGCTAAGTCTATATTATTCTATCTTCATTATCCCCTCGAGACTTTTTATAATATTATAAAGGAGAGTCTTAAAATATAAATTAAACTACTTTATAAAAACTATAACTAAACCTTATTTATACAACTAACTTATTAATAAAGTCTTCTAAGTAAGCGATCTTATTACTAAGATAATCCCTTAGGTTTAACTATCTTCTACTATAAGCTATGTTTTAATAATAGCTTTATTATTTCCTCCTCCTTATTATACTCCTTATCCTACTTTAATCCTTAGTATAGCTAGAACTATCTATATTACTATACTAGGTATAAGAACTTACAATAATATACTCCTTTAAGTATATTCTACTTAATCTAATCCTATTGGTTAACCCTCTATTAGATATAATCTATATAATTATAGTTTTGCTTATTTAAAGGATTAGGTTACTTAGCATATAACAATATATTTATAATTATAGTCCTTAGGTATAGTTTAGTAGTTATATCTTAACTTAGTATCTATAAGACTTATAATTAAAGTTAATACTTAAGGTATTTAAGCTCCTTATTTAGTATTTTAAATAAAGTAGACTTAAATAATACTAATAATCTATAAATAGGTTAAGGAGTATTCTTTATAAGAGATAGTATAATATTATTATTATTCCTAAAGTCTACTATATTATTATTAATAGGTAAAGGGGTAAGAGGGTATAGAGAGAAGAAAGGTACCTTCTTAAAATCTTCTTATCTTAATAAAGTATCTTTTAGAGCTATATTACTATTAATAATTAAGTTATAGAACTCTAAAGTAATTATATAGATATATTAGTTAAATAAGGGGATCTCTAAGTTAGTAAATAAAATACTATTACCTAAGGTTATATTATTAAAACGTAGCGATATTAGTCCTTCTTAAATTAGAGCCCGAGCTTATTTAATATATTAGAGACTATATATAAATCTATCCCTCTACTAAACTAAATTAACTATATAGGTATTGATTAATAGGAGACTTTAGAGTTTTTAAGGGGCTCCTATCTTATAATACTATATATTAAGGTCTTACATTACCTTAATAAAATATTAATTACTAATCTAGTCCTATATAGCGTTATAGTAGAAGTAGTAGCTACTTAATTAGTCTATAAAAATTATAATCTAGTAATAATTACTATAATTTAATAAGACGAAGGCTCTAGTAGTATCTTAAAGGTTCGTTACCTCTACTCTCTTGAGTATTATAGAAGCTTTATTAATTTCTTTCCTAGGTTACTAGGCTAGTTTATAAATTAGGGTATAAATATTATAGGGGTAATTTCTAATTATAAATATAAAAGGGGCTATAACTTCTAAATTATCTAACTCTTCTTATCTTATTAGCTTCCCCTATATATTATAAAAGTCTAATAAATATTCTACCCGAGCTAAAGTATTAATAAATTACCTTCTTCTATATTAAGTTATTAAATAATTTATAGATTCTTAGTTTTATTATATATACTATAGAACTACTAATATAAGTTTAATTTTATTTAATATAAGGTCCCTCTTAGGTCTTTTAATATTAAATATTACTAAGCTATCTATAGGGTTAAATATAATATATGTTAGGATAATAAGAGCTAGGTAAGGTAATATAAAGAGTTTTATAAACCTAGGGTAATTAAAATACTTTATAAAGTTAATAGATTACTATTAATTATAGTATCTCTTATACTTCTTATACTAATCCCTTTTGTTTATATTCTAGATATTTAGTTCTTTTAATAAACCTTCCTCCCTATTTAACCTTTCTAAATTAGAAAGAACTACTAGACTAATTTATAAATTAGAGTCCTTAAGTATTAATAGGTTAATAATTATCCTATCTAGAGAGGAAACTTCTAGATCTATAAATCGAGGGATATATTTAGCTATCTAATATTTAATATCCCTTTTAAAAACCCTTTTCTTAATATCTATATCTCTTAATTAAAGTATTAATTATATAGGAGTTTATTTACTTTAGGTTAGACTTAGTATCTTTCTAGAGGTATTCCATAAGAGAAAGCAATTAATAAATAATTAATCTAAGCTTAATATCTTATCTTAATAAGCTATTTTAATAATACTAAGCTCCTAATTTATTTAAAAGACCTAAGCTAATTAATAAAATATAAGCTTAAAGCCTATAGTAGAGGGTCTATATGTTAGAGTTTAATAAGATATAGTTATCTTATTAAGATCTCTCTTATATTACTTCCTAATAAAAAACTTATAATAATAAATATTAAGGTCTATATTTATCCTTCTACTCCTCTTCTTAATTATTAATTATTATAGAACTAGCTTTTCTATCTTATAAATCGATTAGTAGACCTATAATAACTATTTTAATAGATTTAGGTACTTATAAGTAAATAAGAAGTATATTAGGGGACTTAGCTTTAATTTAAGTAATTATAATATCCATTATATCTCTATTATTAAAGCTATTTTCTATACCTCTAATTATATTGTAATAAAGTAGTTAGCTAGACTTAGTAAGCCTTAAAGGTAATATGTAATTATTAAGATATCCTTAGTATATATTAGAGTTACTACTTTAAGTATACTAATAGTATTAAATATACTAGCTATAACTTATTATAAGTATAAAGGGTAAATTATTTTCTCTACTACTTCTAAGCTCTTATTCTAGTTCTTAATAAGGTTATATTTTAATATTATATTAAAAAGGTCTATCTAGCTAGGGATATTATCCTTCCTAAGTAGAGGGTATATTTTATATTGAATTAGTTAAAGCTAGTAACTAAGTTTATTAAGAGGTCTAAAGCTTAGGATATCTCCATTACTTTATTCTTATACCTAAAACCTCTAGTGCTAACATAGTTAAGGGATAAGGATAAGGAAGAGGGAGAGGCATAAGGAGGAGGGAGAGGCATAAGGCCCTGCTCGTAGTAGCAGAGCTTCTTATACTTCTAGCTATAAGAACCTCTTAGGAAAGATCTCTTTAGTTAAGGAGTTATCTTATATAGTAGCTTTTATAATACCTTACTAGAAGATTAACCTTTTAGGTTAAGGAGTTATCTTATATAGTAGCTTTTAGAGTACCTTGCTAGAAGGTTTAGCGAGGGCGTTTCTAGGCTATAAGAGCCTTAGTAGCCCGTTCGGCTCTAATATAATTAGCCCCGGTATAGCGCATATCTAACTTTATAATATTTAGAGGGCTTACTTACGAGTAGTAGGAATACATAGGGTTCTTATATTATTTTCCTTAACTAGTAGAGGGTATAGGTTAACATACCTATATAGTATAAGAGATATACTATAAAACCCTATGATAAAAATATATAATAATATAGAGGCTATATAATAGAGGTTGATTACGTAATACAGTATATCACAGTATTATTAATACTGTGTATACTATTAGAAGAAGCCTCTAGAAAGCTATGGAAACTGCTAGTATTTACTACCTGAGTTAAGGTTAAACCTAAATAAGGAAATAACTAGGGCAGCTTAGTAAGTAGCTTACGTAGCTATAGAAGGCTCTAGAAACCAAGCCTTAAGTATAAATAACTCGCCTCTCCCTCTCTAGAATACTCCCTTTTACTTAGAAGGTAGATACTTTAATATTAACTTATTTATATTTATTATTTCCCTTTTGAGCTATCAATTACGTTATTAACGATTACGTAACCTAAGAGGTTATAAGCCTAGCTTATATAAGCTAAAAAACGCCGAATAACGCGAAAAAGCCTAAAACGATAAAACCGAGATTCGAACCTTAAGCCCTTCTATATAAGGCTAATACCTATACCGCTATACTATATAACCTCCTACCTATTTATACTATTAATAACGATAACTACGTCTATAATAAACGCTAAATTCACTATCCCTAAGCTCGAAGTAACCTCTAACTATACTACTTGGGCTTTAAGAGTTAAGGCTCATTTAGCTAGCAAGGATATAAATATTAACTTAGAGGTACCTATAAGCGAGACTTAAAAGGACCTAAATAATAAGGCACTAGCTTATATATAGCTATTGTGTACTAATAGGCCCCTACGGGTTATAAAAGACGCTATAATAGCGCCTGAAGCCTGGAAAAAGCTCGCTAATTTATATAAGCCTAAGGGTTTTATAAACGAATTCCTAACTTATAGGGAATTTTTAAATACTACTTTAGAAGACTTTAGTAATATAGAAGAATACCTTACTAAAGTTAAGGAATTAACTAATAATCTAGCTTATTATAAGCTAGCTTTACCTAAATAGGTTATTATAGCCTGGATTTTGAATAGCTTAGACGAAAGTTATAAGGGTATAACTAATATAACCTAAAGCCTTAGGGCTAACCCAGAGGCCTATACTCTTGACTCTTTATTTGCTAATTTAATAGACGAATATAAGGGAAAAGGAGGTAAAAATACTATAAAGTATACTAAAAAGGGGCCTAAACGGGTTAATAAAAAGCCCTAGAGAAAAACTAGGGGTTTATTCTCTAAAGACTATAGAAAAGGAGGCTATACTGAAGAAAGTCATGCCTTTTTATACCCTGAAAAGGCTCCTGACTAGTAGAAGTATATAAATAATAGAAAAGCTAAAGGAACAGCTCAATAGAGCAATAATCTAGCTAAAACAGTTAATATAACTATTAATAGTCAGCCTAAAAACACTATAAATTTAGCTAATAACTCAGCTATCAACCCCTCTATTATAGAGGGTTTTAAGCTTATAGATATAAACTACGAAGGAGTAAATACTCCTCTAGCTATAAATAACTTCTATAAGGATAATTATGAATTTGAAAACGTATATATAACCCACAATAATAACCCTTATAATAACAATAATACTAACCTATCACTAGGCGGCTTAATAAAGCAGGAATTCAATAAGCTAAAGAACTATAATAAGACTATAACTAGTTCTTTAAATAAAATCTCTTTCTGCTTAGATATAGCTGCCACTATTCATACTATTAGTAATATAAAATATCTATATAATATTAAAAATATAAATGAAAGGGTTAAATAGGGAGAAGCAGGTTATTTAACTGCTACTAAAGAAGGACCTATAAACCTATCCTTTAATAATCAATATTCTATAATATTAAATAACGTATACTATATACTAGAGCTAGGTATTAATTTTACTTAGCTAAAATAAGCTTGATAACCTAGGTATAGCTTCTATTTCTTGGAAGTAACCTATTCTATATAATATAAAATAAGATAAAATACTAGCTATAGGGCAAAAGAAGAATAACTTATACTTCTTTAATATACCCCCTGCTAATATAAATAACAATAATAAAAATACTATAAATATAACCAAAGATAACCCATATAATAAGGCTATACTCTATAAGCCTTACTATGATAATATACTATGGCATGAAAGACTAGGTCATGCTAACTATAAAACTATACAACAGCTAACTAAGGCTGCTATAACTAATACCAATATACTATATCTTAATAAAAGAGTACCTTGTAAAGCTTGCTTTAAAGGCAAGTTTACTAATAAAGTAAAATATAATAACTATACAAATAAACAATATAGCTACTCAGATAAAGTAGCTGGAGACCTATGCGGACCTATAAAACCACCTACTTATAATAACTATAAGTGGTTTTTAATACTTATAGATAAAGTACTAGGTACGCATGGGGATATCTATTAAAAACTAAAGATTGTAAAGAGGTATCTGCTGCCTTTAAGGAATTTATAAATATATTAAATGATAATAATAATAAACGGGTTAAGGAATTTGATACTGATGGTGGCTTAGAGTTTCATAACAAACGTATAAAAGCTATATATATCTATCAGGGTATTATTTATAATATAAAGCCTCCTTATACCTATGAGCCTAATGGCATAGTTAAACGAATAATTCGTACTATAATAAATAAAGTACGAACTATACTATATAATTCAGGCTTACTACTATACTTATGGGGTGAAGCCTTTTTAGCTGCCTTATATTTATATAATAGAACCCCCTATAGCTCTATAGGCTATAAAACGCCTTATGAGTTAAAGAATAGCTATAAGCTAGATATATCTAATATAAGAATATAGGGTAGTATATGCTATTATAAAAATAAAGACCCTAATCTAAAGAAACTAAATACAAGGATCAAAAAGGGAGCTATAATAAATTATAGCAAAAACGCCTTTAGAATATAGGGTCTAACATCTAAAAGGGCTTTATAGTCCAGAGATATAGAAATCCTCGAAAATACCTTTATATCCTCTGATAATAAAGAGCTACTAATAACTATAAATCGTCCACAAATAACCAATAATAATAATAATAATAATAATAGCAGAAATAATCAAGCTGAAAATAGCTCTATTCAGTTTGATATCTACCCATAAGAGGATATATCAAATAATAATAATAATAGTAATAATAATAATACTAGCTCTAATATTGAGCCACAAATCCCCCAATCTCATAGTAATAAAGAAGCCTATACTTAGGTTGATAATAGCGCGCTACTTCTATTAATAGAAGATTGCCTAAGGCTTAATATATTATCCGCTATTAATAAAACTAATAAAAAGGCTTCTTATATACTCTCTACTACTAGGTTCGTAGAGCCTGCTACCTATAAGTAAGCTATAAATAATATAAATCAAGATAAGTAGGTTAAAGGAATGCTTACTGAAATAAAAAAGCTAGAAAATATCAATACGTGGGAAATAATCCCTAAACCACCGAAAAATAATAATAATAATATAAATATTTTAGGTGGTAGATAGGTATATACTTTAAAAACTAATATAAAAGGGGAAATTATACGCTATAAGGCTAGGTGGGTAGTATAAGGTTTAACTAACATATAGGTATTAATTAGCTCGAAACCTTTAGTACTACCTGTAGGCCTGAAGGCTATAGATTTCTATTATATTATAGCATATGTAATAACTTGGATATATAGCAGTATGACGTCTCTAATGCCTTTGTACATGCAGAGGTAGATAAGGAGATATATATACAACTACCTACCGGTTTTATTTATAACGAAAATACTAATAAGCTATAATTTGATATAAATTCCCCTATAAACCCCTATAATAAAAACTATATGTTAAAGCTTACAAAGGCTTTAGATGGCTTAAGGTAAAGCCCACGACTATGGTATAAACACCTACGTTCTATCTTAATACATATAGGCTTTAAGGCTTCACCTTATGATGAAGCCTTATTTATATTAAATAATAATAATAAATAGGCTTTAATATCATGCTATATGGACGATATGCTTATGGCCATACCAAATAATACTATAACTGCATATATATATAACTCTTTATTAAGGAGTATAAAATAGAGCCTATGGGGGTGCCTAGTAAATTTCTAGGCTGTGAAATAACTATAGACCGTTAAGATAAGGCTTTATATATATATCAAAACTAATATACTGAAAAGATACTTAATAAATATGATAAAAAGCATATATATCTAGCTGAAATACCTATGAATAACAATATAAAGCTATATAAAAACAAAGCTATAGCTACGCTAGAAGATATAACTATAAATTAGAAAGGGCTAGAACCAATAGGAACTAGAAAGATAATAAACAAAATAGCTCTACCTATAAACGGGTAAGAATATTAAGAGTAGGCTTAAAAGATATATAGAATAATTCGTAGGTCTAATTAAAAGAGATTATTTAAATTAGACATAGATTTGCTAAGAAAATACTAAAAAACGAGGTATAGGATTATTAAAGTACTAATTATAATAATATATATATTATACTAAAGTCTACTATACTCCTCTCCTCTACGCTCTACTCTATAATCCTCTTATAATAAGTCTATATACTAAAGGAGTTTTCTAAAGGTTATATAGCTAAGTCTATCTTATCCTATCCTAATTATCCCCTTAAAACTCTTTATAATATTATAAAGGAGAGGCTTAAAAAATAAATAAAACTAATTTATAGAAATAGTAAATAAACTCTATTTATAAATCTAATTTATTAATTATATCTTCTAGGTAGGCGATCTTATTATTAAGAAAGTCCCTTAGGTTTAACTATCTTCTACTATAAGTTATATCTTAATAATAATTTTATTAACTCTTCCTCTTTATTATGCTCCTTATCCTACTCTAATTTTTAATATAGCTAAAACTACTTACCTTATTACGCTAGGTATAAGAAGTTATAATAGTATGCTCCCTTAGGTATGTTCTATTTAATCTAATCCTACTAGTTAACTCTCTACTAGACGTAGTTTATATAGCTATAGTTATACTTATTTAAAGGACTAGGCCTCTTAGGATATAATAGTATATCTATAGGTATAGTTCTTAGGCGTAGCTTAATAGTTATACTACAACTTAGTATCTATAGGACTTATAACTAAAGCTAATATCTAAGGTATTTAAGCTTATTATCTAGTATTTTAGATAAAATAGACCTAGATAATATTAATAATCTATAAATAGGTTAAGGAATATTTACTATAGGAGATAGCGTAATATTATCATTATTTCTAAAGTCTATTACATTACTATTGATAAGTAAAGGAGTAGGAGAGCGTAAAGGGATAAAAGGTGCTTTCTTAAAATCTTCTTAGCTTAATAGGATATCTTATAGAGCTATATTACTATTAATAGTTAAGTTATAAAACTCTATAGTAATTATAAATATATATTAGGTAACTAAGGGGATTTTAGAGTTAGAGAATAATACGCTATTACTTAAAGTTATACTATTAAAATATAGAGATAGTAATCCTTCTTAAATTAGAGCTCTAGCTAATTTAATATACTAGAGGCTATATATAAATCTATCCCTCTATTAAACTAAATTCACTATATAGATATTAGTTAATAGGAGCTTTTAGAGTTATAGAGGAGCGCCTATCTTATAATACTATATATTGAGGTCCTATATAGCCTTAATAAAGCGCTAATTACTATTCTAGTCCTATATAGAGTTATAATCAAAATAGTAGCTAGTTAAATAGTCTATAAGAATTATAGCTTAGTAATAATTACTATAGTTTAGTAGAAAGAAGGCTCTAGTAGTATCCTAAAGACTTTTTACTTCTACTCTTTTAGGCTCTATAGAAGCCTTATTAATTTCTTTCCTAGGTTACTAGGCTAATTTATAGATTAGGTTATATATATTATAAGGGTAGCCCTTAATTATAAATATAAAAAGGGCTATAACCTCTAAATTATCTAACTCCTCTTATCTTATTAGCTTCCCTTGCGTATTATAAACATATAATAAATATTCTACTTAAGCTAAAGTTATAATAAATAACCCTCTTCTATACTAGGTTATTAAGTAATTCGCAGATTCTTAATTCTATTATATATATTATAGGATTACTAGTATAGGCTTATTTCTATTTAATATGAGGTTCCCTTTAGGTCTTATAATATTAAATCCTACTAAGGTATTAGTAGGGTTAAATATAATATCTCTTAGGGTAATAGGGGCTAAGTAAGGCGATATAAAGAGTTTTATAGACCTAGGGTAGTTAAGATACTTTATAAAGTTAGCTAGTTACTATAGGTTATAATCCCTCTTTTACTTCTTATAATTATTCCTTTTCTTTATATTCTAGATATTTAGTTCTTTTAATAGTCCTTTCTCTCTATTTAACTCTTCTAGATTAATAAGAAGTATTAAACTAGTTTATAAATTAATATTCTTAGGTACTAATAGATTAATATCTATCCTATTTAGAGAGGAAACCTCTAGGTTTATAAATTAAGAGGTATACTTAGCTATTTAATATTTAATATCTTCTTAAGCTATCTTTTTCCTAATATCTTTATCTCTTAATTTAAGATATTAATTATGCGGAGTTCTATATACCCTTAGTTAGGTCTAATACCCTTTAAGAGGTATTTTATTAATAAAAGCCTTTAATAAATAATTAATCTAAGCTTAATATCCTATTTTAATAAGCTACTTTAGAGGTACTAGGCTTCTAATTTATATAAAGGACTTAAGCTAATTAATAAAGTAGAGACTAGAGGCTTATAATAAAAGGTCTATATATTAAAGTTCTATTAGGTATAGTTATCTTATTAAAACTTCCTTAGCTTTATATCTTAGTAGAAAGCTCCTAGTAATAAATAATAGAGTCTATAGTTATCCTTTAGCTCCTCTCCTTAATTACTAATTATTATAAAACTATTTTCTCCTATCTTATAAGTTAATTAGTAAACTTATAATAACTACTTTAGTAAACTTAGGTACTTATAGATAAATAAGGAGTATATTAGGGGACTTAGTTTTAATTTAGGTAATTATAATATCCCTTATATCTCTATCTTTAAAATTATTTTCTATACCTCTAACTATCTTATAATAGAGCAGTTAGCTAGGCTTAGTAAGCCTTATAATATAGCGAGTAACTACTAAGATATCCTTAGTATATATTAGAGTTACTATTTTAAGTATACTAATAGTATTAAATATACTAGCTATAACTTACTATAAGTATAAAGGGTAAATTATCTTCTTTATTACTTCTAAGGTCTTATTCTAACGCTTAACGAGGATATACTTTAATATTATATTAAAAGGGTCTATCTAACTAGGGATATTATTTATCCTAAGTAGAGGGTATATATTATATTTAATTAGCTAAGGCTAGTAACTAAACTTATTAGGAGGTCTAAAGCCTAGGATATCTCTATTATTTTATCCCTATACCTAAAACCTACTTATACTTAGTTTATTAAGCGTAGGCCTTATTAAAAGTCCTTTTTTAAGGATAAGAAGGTTTAAGGATCTTAACTCCTAGATCTATATATCTAATACTTTATTATTATAAAGGATAACTTTCTATATTATAATATATTAAGAGAAAAGTTAATAAGGGGAAAGTATAAGTAATTTATAGACTAAATAGCTAAAAAGAAGTAAAATTTAAAGAAAAGGAGGAGCTATAATATAGTAGTTAATATTATATAATTAGTAGATAAATTAAGTTTAAAAGTAAATAATATATATATAAGGGAGAGAGAAACTAGAGGGCTTAAGGGGTAAGAAGTGCGTTTTTATATCTACTAATTGCTTTAATAATATAGTAATTTATTAGTAACCTATAGAAGGAATAATTAACTCTCCTCTCTTACCCTCCTTAGCCTTAAGAAAGTAAAACGAACTTAGGATAAAAAACCTATAATAAATAGAATAATAAATTAGAGTAGTTATATATAAGGAAAGAATAAAGGAAATAATAGTTAGTAGTAGCTATTAAAATAAGTAGCCTAGTTATAAATTAAATAAATATCCTCCTCTATCCTCTATTATTAACTTCTCCTCTTATAATA
>JAVHLU010002746.1:0-15740 GCA_036785755.1 Colletotrichum ledebouriae
AATAATATTAACTAGGCCTATAAGTAGCTTATTAATAAATATCTAGAAGGTAGTAGGTATATTAATAAGCTTAAATAGTATAATATAATATTTATAGTAGCTATATTATATATAGAATACTATCTTCTACTTATTTCCCTCCTAGATCCTTACTTAGTAGTATATATCCTTAAGGTTAAGCTTAGTAAAATACTTAGCTCTAGAGAGCTAGTTAAGGATCTTATTAATTAGAGGGAGGGGGGTATAATTCTTAGTAATTACTTAGTTAAGCCCCTAGTAATCTATATATAACCTTAACTTATTTCCCTTCTTTAGGATAAATAGGATTAGCGCCCTTATTAGGCTTATTAATAAGTAAACCTATCCCTTCTATAGGGCTTTATAGATATAATCCCTTAACTCCTCTAACTTCTTCTTAGCTAGTAGGTAAATAGGCTTAAATAGGGGCTTAGTTCTAGGCTTTAGGTTAATAGGGTAGCTCCTAGTAGTTCTAAACTTTAGTATAGTTCCTACTAGGTCAATATTAAATATCTTCTTAAAGTCCTAGTACTCTAATAAGATATTTATTTTAATTCCCTTAATATCCTTAGGGTCTTAGGTATCCTCTTAGTAGTTAGTAGTTAATATATAGTTAACCTATAGTACTCCTATAAGTACTACTCTCGCTTTATTCTTAATATACCTAAGTTCTATTATAGTTATAATAAAGTAAATACTCTTTTTATATAGGGGAAAGGTCTAGCTTAACTCCCTTTAATTAAGATTAGAATATTCTACTATATACTAAGGGATCCTTAGGATAGCGTTATATCTATTACTATTACTAATCCTAAAGTTATATAAAGCTATCCGTTAGATACCTATACTATTAGTTATTTAAGTAACTAACTTTTATATATTATTGTTAGATCCCTTAGATACTTATATTCCCCTAATAAGTTCTAACTTATTAGCTTCTAGCTAGGTATTAGCTATAATCCTCTGGTTTATAATATTCTTATACGCTCTATAATTAATAAATATAGTACTAGTCTTCTAGCTACTTATAACTTAGACCTATATTATTACTTTAATATAATATAGCTAGTTACTATCCTATTAAACTATATATATTACTACCTAGTCCTCCTCTAGTTATTTACTAGGGTAAGGTTTCCCTTTATAGCAGGGGTAGCTATACTTCTTATAGTATAGGCACCTTAGCATAATATAGCCTTTTCTCTTATAACTATAATAAATAATCTCCTTCCTAGTATCCTAGTCCTTAGTATCCTCCTAGTGAGTATTAGTATTACTATAATCTAAGTAAGTTTACCCTTTTAAGGCCTTAGTTAGTCCCTCTAGATTAGTAGGTTAGCTCTCTAGTTATTATCCCTAATTATTAGTCCCCTAGTCCCTTATTAGTACCTTATATATTTATATATTAACTATAAGTTTAGTATTTCTAGCCTTAGTATTAAGATTAAGCTACGATTTTAGTAACCTATTTACTATAATATAGTATTAGAGCTTAGGGTCTAGCCTAGCTATTATATTAGCTACCTAGATCTCCTCTAGTTATTAGTAAGAGCTCTCTACTTTAATCCCTTTATAGTAATTAATAAAGCTCTAATATAATTATCCTAGTCGCTAGTAGGCCTATTTAAGCTAGGTTTATATACTAAGGGTCTTAGACCCTATATTAGCTATACTATTAGCTAAATAATCCTTTATTACTACTTAGGTAATATCCTTTACCTTATTATTATAATTAATAAAGAGGTATAAGGTCTATCGCTTTACTACTAATCCCTCTAGGTACCTAGTAGTAAATAATACCTTTTTAAGATCTAATATAATCTTATTTATTTTAAATTATATATTAAGGTTAAATATAAACTAGTTAAAGTTAGTTTAGGTTCTACCCTTATACTTAAGTATAAGGAGGTACTTCCCCTAAAGTTCTAATTAGTGCTTTTTTAATTCGCTACTAATAACTACCTAATAAGTAATAGGGTTACTTACTAGGGTTAATAGTTAGCTAGCCCTTAAGGCCTTAAGATATTCCTATTTATACTTTAGCTACCCCTTCTTTTTTTCCTTTTTAATAAGCTAATCTAATTTAGTCTCTATTAATTAACTACCTAGTCTCTTACTAGTACTCTTATTATTATTCTCTTTAATAGGCGTTTTATCCTATATTTAGCTATATAGTTACTCCTAGCTAGTTAGGGATCCTAATAGTAATATTATATTTATCTCCCTAATAAACCTATAAGTAAGTATTATATTAGTATATATTATATTACTCTAATAGTTTATACCCCTATTAATATAAGTAAGAGAGAAGAATATATTATAAATAGGTATAATATAGAGTAATAGAGTTAATATAGTTAGGTATAGCTAAGGTTAAATATTCTTCTCTAGCCCCCTAGTTTACTAAATAAGAGCTAGAGGGCTTATCTAATAGTTACTTAATACTTCCCTATATCTCCTAACTCCTATAGACTTCCCTACTTAGCCTGCTAAGCCCTTTTCCCTGCGATATTATCCTGGCTCGTGACACTGGGGTTGCTATATAGCCTGAAGCATCCATTAGCCACGGACGAAATCAGCCTCCGAGGCATCCGCACTCTCCAACTGCCTTCGCGGTATGCATAGTCAGCGATCCTCAGCGCGGGATACCTGCAAGATCCGAGGAACCTGGAGCAAGTGATCATTCTGGACATAGACCGCCGACGGGCCTACTCGCATCAAAGTCGCGGCTAGCGACTTCCAGAAGGCCTCGAAGAGACCGATTATGCCACCATGGAGTCCCTTTGGTGCCGAGGCATCGAGGTCCTCATCCAGAGATTGCTCGGAGGAGGAGACGCTCGAGGCCCAGGCATACGCCGAGCTAGTTCGCAACGATGAAGGAGAATTGAACGTGAAGACTTTGGGCACCATGAATTAGATCTCCAGTAAGAAGTCGGCAACGAGTATTTGAGGATAAGAAATAACGGCTTCGCCAGGGCATTGGCAATAGGTTGGGACTGGGTGGAGATGAGGTGGTGTCTGGTCTATTCGCACACGGATCAGTTGAAGACGCTTCTGCTTCAGCGACGAGAAAGGGCTATGAGAAGTAATCATTTCAGGCGTGAGTTTGTGGACTTGGCGTTTGAGCCGAAGAATATCAATTCGCCGCGTTGCGGCTTATATGTTCAGCTATTCAATGAATATGTCACAGTTTCGTGTGGTAATGGAGATGATACAGTATTTCGGGGAGGCCGGGTGGTTGAGATTGGCATCGCACTTATCACAATTGAACCTAACATGTAGAGCATAGTTAGGCCAAGAAGGCGTGAAGCGTCATGAGGCAGTTTTTGCTATTGCTCATCAGATCATGCGGCGTTCAGCCGCAAGTCACGACAGAAAAGAACCGAAAAAATCCGTCTTTTCCAGCCTAGACTTTGGGTGTTGCCTGATATGGCTTCTCCAAACAAAAGAAATTATCTCAACCCGCCAAGACTGTCCAAGAATTGAAAAGTGATCCGTTGAAAACTAGTGTTGACCCAGCCCAGCCAGCGAGAATGCAGGTTGCCGTGCCTTGTATGATCCCGTCACGAACAAAGCCCTTCCAGCGGCGTTTCTCAGGTGGTCGAAGTGATATTTAGTAGGTTTTCTCGCCGATGCTGCCATGCTGTTAGTGGATGGTTCTTCTTGACGATGAAGGTGTCATTTCAGCAAGGTACTTACTAGTTGCCGGGGGGAGAGTAGCGGGCAACGACGTAGGTGGCGCCGCGGGAGTCGGTGGCGATGGCCATGCCGACCTTGGTGGTGGACTTCCAGACGGCCTGAGTGTAGTGACCGAAGCTCATGTAGTTGGTGGAGGAGATGGTCTCGCCGTTGTACTTGGACTTCTCGCCGAGCCAAGCGTTGGCGGCGTTGAGGTTGGGGGCGCCGCCGCCGGACTGCATGTAGAGGTTCTCGCCCTGGCCGCCGGTCTGGGAGTGGGTGAGGGACCCGACGGAGGCGAGGTGCTCAGCCCACTCCTGGGCGTTGGAGGCGAGGGTGGCGTCCCAGACGAGGTCGGGAACACCGACGTCAGCGCGGGCGGCGTTTTGGGCATCGAGGGCCTTCCGCTGGTCGGCGTCGATGGAGCCAGAGGAAGAAGCGGCGGCGGTGGCGGCGGCTACAGCGGTGGTTGTCGTGGCAGCGGCCTCCTCGACGGCGGTCGGGATCGGGACGACGGCCGCGGCCGAAGAGGTGGGGACCGGGACGGCGGTAGGCTGGATGGTGTAAGTGGAGACCTGGCCCTTCCAGCCACCGAAGTTGCCCCATCCGCCCCAGCCGCTGGCCTGACGGTAGGCCCCGAAGGCGGCGGCGTTAGTAGCCATAGTGGCGTCGACAACACCGGAGAAACGCATTTTGACTGATTTGGAAGGGAGTTGAAATCACCGGGATTCAGTTGTGAAGAAGTTTGTTGCTGCTGTAATGAATGAACGGAGGATGGATCCTGCCAAGTAGCTTCGATAATAACCCGTAGGGTGTTGGAAAAGAGCGACAGACGCAGTAAAGGACGAGCGATGTTCCTTAGAGAGGGAAAGGAAGGATTGACGGAAATAGAGGCGGATCAGGTCATGAGATATACGATTCAGTTTGCAACACATTACACGCGCGCACCCAAGGCGAGGGCCCAGTTCTCGTGAGGTTCGGGATATTTTGCCGCCGCACCATTCAACATGAGACGAGCGGTGATCCCCCGTATGCAAGCCCTCCACCTCAAAATCATCAAGCGGAAGAGGTGGCGTCTCGCCATGTTGGCTGTCGGGCTTCCTCTGGAGAAGGAAATGGCCTTACGAATCACCCCTGGAGCGCTAATCAGTGATGGAGGGGAGGGGGGGTTGCTAGCGGCCTCCACATGGGCCAACGACAAATAACAAACATGGCAACTCAACTTCTTTATTATAAGCGAGGGATCAGTCGAGGGGGGTAGGACCGGGATCGGACATAGGATTTCATTATGGAGGTCGAAGTTATGTTGTCGTCTTTGATGGCCTGTGTCTGTGTGCCTGTCTGCGTTCTGGCCAGGACCCCAGGGTGAACAGTTCAATCTGACGGGCACTAAGCAATTCCATGTCTCACTATGCAGATTGTCAGCAGAAGCTGCAGGAACAAGGGAGTAGCCCTACCAGATTATGTCACTCGAGCGCCGTCGAGGTGGGTTCTTTAGTTGATGGATGCGTGGTTTGAGTGTTGCTGCCGGTAAATGGAAGGGATCCTACGTGGGGCCGTGCAGGGCGGTCCAGGCCCTCTCTTGCCATTGCCAATTGCACCGGTCCAGACCAATTCCGGGTGACAGTCCGCCCACTTCCGCCTCCGGGTAAATATGTTCCGCCCGGGGTTGACGGGCGACTGCGAACCTCAACTCGGTGCTGCTCGCCTAGCCGGACGCCCCGTATTTCATTTCAGTCTCTGACGCTTCCCTTCCGCTAATTAATCACGACACAAAGCCAACTTCCGAAGGCTGGCGTCAAGGTTGTTTACTATGCCTCGATCATCACGTCAAGCTGGGACAAGACCTCATCCACCCCGTGGCCAAGTTTGTGCTGGTTCTCTGGCGTGCGGGGTTGCGACCAATTGGAGCTGGCGAGATCATGCTCTATCTTTCTTCTTCGGTTACCCCTGAATCGGAGGTTTCTCAGACATTGACCTTCGGTCTGTTGGTATTAGACCAACCGCTCAGATAGGAATGATTCGTGCAAACACAATGGCTCCCAGCCCCGAAAGAAGAAAGTCGGCGACTCATCCCAAGAGATAGACTCGATGATGAAATACCAGGACATGACGCCTACGCCCTGAGCTCCTGCACAGCCAGCCCGTGCCGGTAGTGGTAGGCTTTCTTACACGGGCCGCGCGGCCCCGCATTCGTGAACCCGCGGTGTCGGGATGGGCTGGGCTGAGTTGGGCGGGTTTGGGCGCGTGTCATGCGAACGGAAAGCGCGAGGCCTAGACCAGTCTGTGGTTCATCTGAACCTGTCCCCGAAGCTTTCGAGACCTTCTGTTTCCCGCGTGGACAGCGCATGTGCAACACTCTAGAGATTGCCGTTTGTCATTTGGCCCCGACCTAGTGTTACACCGCCGATGCGCTAGCTTTCAAACCTCCGACCAGCCAAACCATGGTGGTTGAAAATCATATGGCAATACTTATTGTTGAGAAACGTCCTATAGGGCCACATTTATAGATACTAAAGAGCTTATTCTATTATAACGAGAGTAGTTAGAGGAACGACCCCTAGAAAAAGGTCGCTCTAGAGCTAATATTAGTTAAATACTACGCTAGGAATAGGTAATACTAAAGGTATTATAATATACTCCCCTAGATATAGTAATAGCTTAAAAAGCACCTAACTACGTAGTATCCCTTAAAATACTTAGTATAAAGCAATATATCTATAAATAACCTATTAATAAGCTTATTTATAAAAAAGATAATAAAGTAAAGTTATTTATATTAGGTATAAGTAAAGTATAAATAGTTATAGCTTTCTACCTTTATAACTATTATTATTATTATTATTATTATAATACCCTTTACTTACTAACTCTTACTAATAGTAGTAGAATCTATTATCTCTTATTAGCTTAGGTAGAGCAGCTATTATTATATTAACTCTAATTAAAATAACCTAGCTACCCTCCTATCTTCTTACCTCTTCCCTATATATAATGAAATAACTATATATATACCTAACTTTAGCTCTAATAATAACCTTATTATATACGTGCGTATATACCTATATTATATAATAATCTTAAAGCTATTATAATATACTAATATATTTATAGATACCTCCTAAAAAGAGGACTAGTTAAGCTATAGCCCTCGAGAAGGCGCGTGCTACTAAAAGTAAGAATAAAGCTAGGGGTAGAGGGGCGCGCCCTCCTCCCCTAGAGAGTAATAATAAGGTTATATATATATCGTTCCTTCTTATTATTAATATATAATATATTAATATATTATATAGTAAGTAGAAGGAAGTAGAAGTAACTTATAGAGAGTAGCTCTAAAGGTAAGGGTTTATAGCTTAAGAGGCCCTAGGATTACTCTCCTAGGTAGTTTAAGAGGATAGCTCCTAGTAAGTTATAATCCCTTTATTACTACTACTATATACTAGAATATTACTAACCTTATTATTATTATAATCCCTAAGGAGATAGATAAGGAGGAGGGTATTAATAAGGGTAGTTTAGAGCCCCTTCTTAGCCCTCCTCCCCCTAATAGAAGTATAGAGGTAGAGTAAATACCCCTATTTAATAAGCGCTACTTTTAGTATATTTTAAGTAAGCTCTTAAGCTTATTAGATAGAAGGTACTCGCTTAGTATAGTAAGTAAGTATAAGTATTATTATAAGGGTAAGGTAACTTATTAATAGATAAGCGCCCTTATTACTATTATAACCTACTAATATACTAAAGCTAAGACTTTAAATAACCTAGTAGTAAGAAAGGTAAAGTTCTATATACGCTTCGTTTCTATAACTATCTTCTAATATAACTTATAAACCCTCGCTTATTAGAGAGCTACGCTCTATAAGGCTATTACTACCTAGAAAGAGGAGATTATAATAATAAAAAAGGGTAGTAATAGTAAGGGTTTAGGTAGGGCTCCTAAGGTAATAGGCGGTTCTAGTATATATAGCGTTATTACTCTATCTCCCGCCCTAGTTCTATTTAGAACCCTAGTAGTTAGTATAGGTATACCTATACCTTATCTACTTATTAGTAACATAGCTACTATAGTATGCTACGTAGTTAATGGTCTTATTAGTACGTATTTACTAGAGGTATTACTACCCTTATATAATATCCTAATAGATTAATATAAGTAAATCCTCTAAGGTTAGGTAGTAGAAAATTAGCGTTTTAAGGTAGCCCTTTAGGGTATATTATATTCTTTTACTCCTATAAGAGTAACCTTAAGCTCCCTAGCTAGTAAGCTATAAATTAATTAAAGCTTAGGCGCTACTAGCCCTCCTATACTTATTTAGAGCGTCCCTTATTTATTATAATTATTCTCTATATATCTTTTAGATCAAGGAGTAAATAGAACTATTTAAATTTCTCACGGTTTAGAACCTTTATAAGACTATTAGCTAGTATATTATTTATTAGTATATATACTATGCTATACGAACCCCTAGCGTATTCTTCCTATAGCTATATATTCTAAATATTAATATACTATAGCTTAGTTAAGATCTATTCCTTTTTACTTACTATAAGATAAATTATCTATTAGTTATTATAATAAATCTTCTAGATATTACTAAGTTTAAGAGCGATATTCCTAAATAGCCTCTAAAGAGCGATTATTTCCTTAGTAATATATTCAAGGCTTAGAAGCTCTGCTTTTATTATTAATATTATAACTATAGCTTATTAAGTAGCCTTTTACTAGAGTAGTCCTCTAAAGAGCGAGATTATATACTCTTAAGATAACCTCTATATCTCCTTATTATTTATAAATAAAGCGTTACTTATAATTAGTAATACCTATCTACCCCCTAAGTTACTAAAGCGTATTACGAGGTAATAAGTATAATATAGGTACTATATAACTTAGTTAGTAGTAGAATAGTAATAAGGAGCGGGATTTATTAGGAATCTTAAGAGTAGAGAATATATAAAAGCGACGTTAGGTTAGATTATAATAGTAGTATAGAGTATAGAGCTAATCTTCTCTTAGAAACTCTTTACTTCTAATAGTATTACTACTATTTTACTCTTTAGAAGTAGTAGGCTTAGAAGGGGGGTTACTAGCGCTCTTAAGTTAAATAAATTAAACTTCTTTATAATCTACTTAATATATTAGTTATAGGAAAGGTATATCCTTTGCGCGGCTTAGTTATAGATAACCCTAATTCCGAGATAGTACTTAACTAGGCCCTATTCCTTTAACTTATACGCTTCCTTTAAGCTAGCGATTACCTTTTATACTACTTCTTTATAGTTCCTATAAAATAGAATAAGGAAGTTATCTATATAGAAGATAACGAGGACCCTCTTCTTAGTTAACTAAAAGAGATATAGGTCTTTATTTATAGGTATAAGGCCTAGACGCTAAAGGGTTAAGGAGAACTCCTTATACTAGAGTAGTAATATATCCCTTAGCTTATAGAGCGTATAGCATAGTTTAATATACTTTCTAGGCTACTTAAAGCTATCTAATAACTTATAAATAATTAGGTCTTTATTTAGGTCCTAAGAGGCGTTTAGGAATATATTAATAACGTTGAATTATTTAACTTCGAGGTTAAATTATATAGTAATTACTATTACTACCCTAAAGGTATAAGTAGCGAGGGTTACTATATAAGTCTATTTAAGGCGCGACTTCTCTTACTAATCGCCTTGAATATAGATCCTTACTTCATACTAGTTAAGGATATTATTCTTATTAAATTTATAAGTAAATACCTACTTTAAAGGGATTAGTCTCTTTATTATTATCTCTTAATTAATTACGCGCTATATATCTATTTATTATAATTTACCTATCTTAACCTTAGCTACTTCTTTAAAGCGAGTTTAGAGTGCTTATAGGAGGTTTAAAAGTTCCTTCTATAAGCGAGGTAGCTTAGTAAGGTTATTAATAGTTAGATATTTATAGATTATTATAGTTACACGAGCAGGCCTCGCGCTATAAATAGTAATATAAATATAGTTATAGAGCGTATAGTACCCTATATTAGCTTCTAAAAAGGCTTTCTACTAATTAGATATAAAAGTCTTAAAGAAGCTAGATACTTACTCCTGCTCTATATAGTATTAGAGTAAAAACTAGTAACTAGAGCGGGATTTACTTTCTATTATTCCTAGTTATAAGTTATTAGGTAGTAGATTATATAGTTATTAGCTTTAATAAGTTTAGCTATAGCCCTCCTAGTTATATACCTAGTTAGACCTCTATTTAGTATTAGCCCTCTCCTCTCTATCCTAATATAGCTATACTAGTAGATTTAAGGGCTTACTATCTAAAGGTTTATTTTTATTACTCTTATCTACTTTAGAATTATATTATAAAGTAAGTAGTAGTTTAATTATAATATAGTCCTTAATCTATTCCCGTTTAGAATTAACTTCCCTAATAGCTTTATATATATAGTTTATTTCTAGTATATACGCTATACTTACTATTCTATCTATTAGAGCTAGGCTTTTATTTAGCTCTAGTATAAAATTAGGGGATAATAGCTACCCCCCCTTCTAACTTACTTATCTCTTTAGAAGTTTTAAGATTCTTCTACTTAGAGACTTAGTTATAAGAACGAGGGTTAGTATAGGTAACTATTTAGTTATAAGTATTAATATAGCTTTATCCTTATCTATAACGCCTAGGATCTAGAGTTTAAAGTTAACTTATAATATAAGCTTTTTAATCTCTTTTACTATCTTATAGATAATATCTTCTAGGATAGCCTCTTTTACCTTATTCTTTATATAAAAAGTCTATTTATTAAACGTTATATTCTATATAATAATAACTATTTATAACGTAGGGATCTAAACCTTATATAAGTAATCTCTTTTACTATCTTATAGATAATATCTTCTAGGATAGCCTCTTTTACCTTATTCTTTATATAAAAAGTCTATTTATTAAACGTTATATTCTATATAATAATAACTATTTATAACATAGGGATCTAAACCTTATATAAGTTATAGGCGTTTAGAATATATCCTACTAGGTATCTAATATATCCCTATAGTACTACCTTAAAGTCTCTCTTATTAATTCCTCTCTCTTATTCCCTCTTAAGGGGGTATATATAGTAGCTATAGGTATATATATATCCCTAGTAAGGGCAAAGGTCGCGGGTTAGGGTTACTCTATTATTAGGTTACTACTAGTAAAAGTACTAGTAGAACTACTCCTCTTTAATCTATAGTAGCGAACGCTAGTTATAGCGCTTAAGTAGGCTTATATTATAAAGCGTTGTCGCTACTAGCACTATCTTAGCCTATAGGTTTATAAGTAAGCTAGCTATAGCGAGTATCTTAATTATTTAAGTTATAACTTCCTAACTAGCCCGGTCCCCTTTACTATTTAGTTCCTTTATATATAGAGGGGTCGTTTTAACTTCTATTCCTTCTATATAGGTCTAATCCTTATATCCTATATAGCTTATAAGTAAAATTACTAACTTCTCGACATCTTATCTAAATTTATAAATAGAAAGTCCCTTCTATTAAGATACCTAACGCTTAAAAGTATATACAGCGAGTATAACGCTATTATAGGTCTTATTAACGCGTAGAAATATAAAGAGCTAACTAGTATATTTATCCTTAATAATAAGGAGCTACTAGTTCTAGTTAAAGCCTTTAGGGTAGTTAAAAAGATCCTATATAATCCTATAATAAGGGCGTATTACTTTATTTTCTAACGTTTATCTTAAAATTACCTATTTAGCGTATATAACTACGTAGTATTAGTACTATAGGTATATTAGGCTTTTAATCCTCACCCCCTAAGTAGTATATACTAGCTGCTCTAGAGCCTCGGGGCTAAGGTACCCGCTTTAGAGTTATTAAAGTATTATATTATCGCTCTAGTCTAGTAGTAATATAAAAGAGGTATACTTATATATTATAAGTATATAGTTTATATTATTAATAATAATATTAATACTTTAGGGGATCTACTCGGGAATAGAGTATAAGGAATAAGGCTTATATTTAAGGAAGGTAAGGTTCGCCTTCCTAATAGGTTTCTTAACTACAATATTATTCTTATAGGTTCTAAAGCGAAGTATATAGTTATACCCTAAGTATTAAATACCTATTTTCTAAAATAATACTTTAGAGATAATATTAATATAAAAGTTCTCTATATATCCTATATTATAGAGTATAAGGTCCTCTATATTTATACCTTTTAAGCTATTAAGAGTATTCTTAATAATCTATATACCTTTTATAATAATTAAGTATAAAGCTTATTATTTATAAGGTATATCCCTCTATAGTTATCTAGGACTATAGACTTATATAATATATAAGGTCCTAAGTAGGGGGTTATAAAGATACTTAGGTATTCTTTATCTAAGTTAATTATATTATCTCTAACCTCGTTCAATAGGGCTATATAGAAAGTAATTATTACTATATTAATAGGGTAGCTTGGGGCTATATTAGATTTCTTAGATAAACCCTTATTACCCCCTTTATTATTTTAGTAGTTTTTACCCTTATAAGGTATAGTATATAGCTAGCTCTTATAAGTAAGTTCCTTATAAAGATTAGTAAAGCATAAGTTACTATTTAGCTAGTTATAAATCTAAGCTACTTATATATCTATTACTAATATATAGGGGCTTTTCTAGTAATATCTAGTTAAAGTAGCTTCTAAGTAGTTATAAATAATACTTAGCTATTAATAGCTTAACTTATATAGGTATTATCTACTACTAGATAAGTTACTAGTTATAGGAACGCTTAATAGGTTAGCCTTATTTATATAGCTAGCTAGTATTATAAAGACCTTAGCGCTTTATCCTTATAACCTCGAGTAGAGTATATCCTAATATAAGAGGTCCTTAAATATATTAGTATATTAGCTTATATTAGAGACTAGTATCCCTACTCGCTCCTATTTAAGGATATCTATAATCTCTATATTAGCTTAAGTAGGTATAAAGTAATAACCTATTACTTAAAAAAAAGTTTTTAAAGCAAGGGTACTACTTATTTTAGGAAGCTTAAGCTAAGTAGTATAGAAGTAGATACTTCTTAAGTCTTTAATCTAAGTATTAGGATTAATATTCCTATTTGCTTTTTCTAGGACTTAGATATACTCCTCTTAAATAGTAATAAGGGTACTAGCCTCGCTTAGAGCGTAGTAATATTTAAGATTAATAATAAGGCTATAAAGGGTTATATCCCCTTTAGCGAGAAGTTCTATATATATAGGTATAATAATATTATAAGTAAAAGTCTCTAGAACTAAATAGTTAATCTATTTAAACTCCTAGTCCTCGTGGGTTTACTTAGACTCTTATATAGTAAGTAAATAAAAGTACTCTAGGTATTATTCCTATATACTTATAGTATTCTTATTAATTATAACTAGGGTAGCTAGAGGCTAAAAAGGTTATAATTTATTTATTATTTATATCCTAGTAATAGACTTAGGAGTAGTCCTAGAAGTAGTATTAGTAATAGCTTCTTCTAGAGCCTCTTAGTTAAATAGAGCGATATATTAATTATAAGCGCTCTTCTCTTATAGGTATTAAGTATTAATATCCTAGTTTTACTTAGTAATATATATATTAAGAGTTAGGGTTTTTAATAAGGTCTTACCTAGGTATAAAGGTCCCTTAGGGTTATCTAAGTTAATATACTTTTAAACTCTAGTAGCTTAGGCTTTAGCTTAGATTATAATATACTAAGTAGTAAAATCCCTATATATAGTTAGGTAGTATAATATTATAATAATAGTAATAGAAGATATTATAATTAAGGTCCTTTAGAAATAGCCGGTTTATAGTAATAGAGGATAGTATATAATAAGGAGGAAAGAAGGAATAAGAGAGAGGAAGTTTTAATAAGTACTTTTAGTAATAAAGGCTTATTTTAAAATAGTAGTTAGGGGTCTAGTTAGAGCTAGGCTTATAACTATTTAGAAACGTCCTATAGGGCTATATTTCTAGTTACTAAAGAGCTTATTCTATTATAATAAGAGTAGCTATAACGTAGTTACTTATAACTATAGTTAGAGGAATAACCTCTAGAAAAAGGTCGCTCTAGAGCCGACGTTAGTCACGTGCTGCGCTAGGAACGGGCGATACTAAAGGCATCACGATAGATAGCTTCTTAAAAACACGGCAACCTATAGGATTTCGACCCAAGGCGCAATCAAGTTGAAACCCCACGGAAAATGCGTTGATGAATCATCATTTGGAATCCCGGTTGCTTTCTAGCCTTGTATGATAGCGTGACAACGAAGGCTCCTCGTGATAAATTTAGCATCTGACCCGGATCTTATTCTCATAATAACTATCTCTTCTGCGGCTAACTATTATACAATATGTAAGTAGCACATATAGAGGCTTTGGGCTGTCTCACGTGCATAGTCTGGCTATAAAATAAGCAGAACGGCGAATTGATGCCCATCGTTGCTAGGAGAAGAGACAGGTTCTTATGTCATGTTGCAGGCGGCAAGCCTTCCATAGCAATTCGGCGAGCAATCATAGCTCTTACTTAGTCTCAGTTGAGTTTTCTTCCTTAATCATGCTTTTGAGTTGAAGGTGGCCTAGATCATTTTGAATATTGATGAAGGTTCTTTCTAGTTAGACTAATTACCAGCTCTCCCGTTTTATAAAGGCTAATAATATAATTTCTATCCGTTACCTCTTTCTATACTTACTATCGTAGTACGTAGTGCCCGATGATCTGCTTTATAAAAGCCCCCTATAGGTCTTTCTTTATTAGAAGAGCAGCTTCTAATATAGTTAGACTATTAAGATATAGTAAATATATATAAGTACGAGGGTTAGACCTGAGTTTATTTAATAGGAGGTCGCTATAATACTTTTTATTTAAGCTAAAGAGGAAAAGGGGAAGTTTTCCTCTCTAGTAGAGATTTTACTAGTTTATAGGGAATAACTAAGTAAGCCCTAGGTAGGCCCTAGGTAGCTCCTTAAGGTAATAAACCTAAATAAAAGCCTAAATAAGCTTAACCTAGGTATAGCTTTTAATACTATCCCCCCTCCTCGCTAGTCCCCCCCTAGGTATAGGCTCCTCGCTAGTCCCCCCCTAGGTATAGGCTAGGTTATTATTATTATTTATAACTAGCCTATATAGGGCTTTATACCTATCTACTATAGTAATCTCTATAATAGCCTCTATAGGTTCCTAGGTAGGCTTTATATACCCTTCCTACTTAACTAGGACCTCGCGCTTCTACTCTTATCTAACTACTTTCTATTACGCTATATATATCTCTATTATATACTACTTAAATTCGCTATTATTAGCTATAATTAGTAATAGCTAGGGGTTATCCTTATCTATAAAAATAAGGGGTTCTCTAGTACCCTCTAGAGGAGGTCTATATAGAACCTTAGGTAGATATTACTAGGTATATCTAACTAAATAATATATAAGCTTAGGACTCCTATTATAATATATTTATAATATAGCTATAATAGCTTTTTATTAAGCCTAGGGCTCTTATAGTTAGCTATTAAAAGCTAAACCTTATTACCTACTTAGTACTCCTCTATAAGTATCTTATACTAGTTCGCATTCTCCTCGCTATATTATTAGGTAGTTATAATACTTACTTAGATAAAGCTTACTACCTCTTATAGTCTTATTACTAGGAGGGTAGCTACTATATCCCTAGAGGGGGCCTCCTCTATTATATTATTTACTATAGATATAGGGTTAATATAGTACCTATATTCTAAGAAGAATAGTAAGAGCCTAGTTATATTACTAACCTTATTATAGAGTACTAGGTAGGTAATAAGTAGGAGCTACCTATAGTTATCCTATACCTAGGTTATTGAGCTCGGAATTACGCCGCAGCCCCTTTGCAAAAAGACTATAATAAATTCACCTAGTTCGCAGGCATAATTCAGGAAATACTATATAGGTATTTTAACCTATACCCTCTACTAGTTAAAGAAAATAATATAAGAACCCTATATATTCCTATTACTTATAAGTAAACCCTCTAAATATTACTATATAAAGTCGGACGCGCG
>JAVHLU010002747.1:0-15739 GCA_036785755.1 Colletotrichum ledebouriae
CTATTATATATAGAGAGTATATTATTAATATAGCCCTTAAGAGGGCTCTTATTAATACCCCTAGAGGGGATACTTATTATTATATTATAGCTAAGTAAGTAGACTTAGTAGTAAAAGCTAAGTAGGTCGTTATATACCCTATAGAGTAGCCCTTCTTCGAGCAGGTCCTCTATACTATTAAGGTAGAGGCGGCCTAGGCCCCTTAGGGGTTAGTAAGTATAGCTTACGCCGACTAATAGAGAGAGCGTTACTAACGATAATATAGCTAGTAGATAAAGCGGTAATAGAGGTAGTATTTAATAGTAGCGTAGGTAGTATACGAGAGGAAAAGTCGATAGTTTCGTAGTCTATTAAATAATTAAAAACTACGTTATTATCGATATAAAGTTAAAGATCGTGAGGCTATCTAGTGGGGTATATATAAGTGCAGCTATAGTTAGGAAAGGTAGTTAGTAATTATAATCACGTGACCGAAGGCTATATATTATTAGGAGGCGCGGAGTTAGAAGGTCTATTGCACTTAAGCAGGTAAAATCACTATATAGTAGCCAGAGGCTAAAGGATAATAGAATATAAACGTTAGATAATAACTTTACTCTAATAGTAAAGAGAATAAAAAACTTATTAATAAAACCTTAAATAAGCTTTATAAATTATACTAGATAGAATAGGGTGCCTCTAGACCTATACTATTTAGAGCCCTAGTATTTATAATATAGCGAATTATAGATAGTAAGTATAAAGGTTAAATAGTTATAGACTTATATACTCTTAATAAGGCTACGATCTCTAATATATACCCTATACTACTATAGTAAGATATTTTTAAATACCTTTATAATAAACTATAGATTACTATAATTAATATTTAATTCTTTTTTTATTAATTGCTTATTAAGAAGGAATATTGAGATTAATTTACTATAATTAGCTACTATAAATAAGAACGCTTAAAGGTAATACTTATAGGATTCTATAATTTGCTTACTTACGCTTAATATATTATGAATAAACTCTTATAACTATATAAGGAATATACCTATATATGTATTAATAATATCGTTATTACCTTAAAGGACCTTAAAACTTACCTTAAGCACCTTAATATAATCCTTAAACTCTTTACTAATATTAGACTCTCGCTTTCTATAAAAAGGTCGTTTATTAGATACCCTTCTATTAAGCTACTTAGCTTTATTATTAATATATTTAGACTATTAAATATATAAAACTATATTAACGCTATTAAGAAGATTAAGTACCCCTATAACCTTTAATAGGTTAAATATTAAATAGGTATAACTAGTTCTCTATAATATATAATACTACGTTATAGTAATTATATTTAAGTACTCTAATAATATAAAATAATATTACTTTTTAAAACCTAACCTTAAGGAAAGGATAAAAGCGCTATAAGAAAGGTCTTCTATTAAAAGAGAAGCTTGAAACCTACGCTAAAAGAAGTAGCTAGCTTTAAAAATATTAAAGATATATTAATAGTAAATAACGCCTTATTCTACTATAACCTTAATAGGTAGCTACTTATTTAGCTCAACTTATCAAAGGAATATAAATACTCACGCGCTAATCTTCTAGCTAGCTAATAATATTAAATAGAAACCTTACAACCCTATTAAGTATACTAATATATACCTAATTACTTATATTAGTAAGGCCCTTAACTAGGCTAAATAGAAGTATTAGCTTATTAAACTTAAAGTAGCTTACTTAGTATAGATAGTAAAGAAGTATTAGCTAATATTATATTTATTAGAATAAGACCTTATAATTATACTGACTAACTATCGAGTAATATATAATATTATTAAATCAATATTACTATAGTTAGAGGATAAGATAAGGTCTAACCTATAACTTATATTATTATTAGAATACCTTAGCTAATTCTCCCTAGTATATTATTATATCTTTAGAATATTTAATACTATAATAAACGTATTATTATACCTATTTATAATAGAAATCCCTATTAAAGACGTTAGGGAACTTAATATGATATAGAATAATATACTAATAGGTATTAACTTTATAATAGAGATATCTCTTAATAATAATTTTAAGACTAAGCTTATTTAATTATTTACTAACTCTAAGTTTTAGAGTAGAGTATATAAAATACTCTATAAAAGGATAGATAATATAAACCTTAACTTCGTTATATATAATAGTCTCCTTTACTATATTAACCCTTATATAAATAAGCAAAGGCTTTATATTCTAAAAGAGTTAGTAATACTACTTATTACAGAGGCTTATAATAACTATTATTAATTTAATAAGGATTAAATATAGAGAGCTATTAATAAATACTTTTATATACTAAGTCTTAAATAATAAGTAAATAACTATATAGCTAATTACTTATAATCTACAATAATAAATATAGAATATTAACTACTACTTAGTATAATATAGCTAATATTAATACTAGCTATTCCCTTTTATATAATTACTATAGACTTTATTATTAAACTTCCTAAAATACTTTTATAATATTTAAGCTATAAAGTAGAGAACTTCCTACTACTTAATATAATACTTATTATAACTAATAGGTTCTCTAGAATAATACTTCTTATCCTAGGTTACTTAATATATATTACTAAGATCTAGGGATACCTCCTTCTCTATAACCTCTAATATAATAACTAGGGAATCTCAAAAGCTATTATATCTAATTATAACTATAAGTTCCTATTAAGGTTCTAAACCGTATTATAAGCTAAATCATATACTAAATTAAGATTCTTAATAGTATACTACCTAGAACTTAATAATATCTTAGAATATAAGAACTAAATTATTAAACTAGCTATTCGTTACTTTCCTAACCTTATTAATAATAACTAAGTGAAATTACTCCTAGGCCTTTAATATAACCTTAATAACGCCTACGTATAAGTTATTAGTTATTTACTAAACTAAATCCTATATAATATAAATACTAATAATATATTAAATATCTTAAGTAATACTAACCCTAAGATAAACTACGATATCTTCTAGGAGGAAGCTAAAATTTTAATTATAATAGCCTAGCTATATATAAAGGAATAGTATAATAAAAATATTATTTTATTGTATTTAAGCTAGGTAACTAGGTATATCTTAAAATAGGATTAGGATATTATCTATTAGGATAGCTAAATCTAAAGTATTGAGCTCGGAATTACGCCGCAGCCCCTTCGCAAAAAGACTATAATAAATTCACTTAGTTCGCAGGTATAATTCGGGAAATACTATATAGGTATTTTAACTTATACCTTCTATTAGTTAAGGAAAATAATATAGGAACCCTATATATTCTTACTACTTATAAGTAAACCCTCTAAATATTACTATATAAAGTTAGATACGCGCTATACTAGGGCTAATTATATTAGAGCTAAATAGGCTACTAAGGCTCTCGTAGTAACGCCCTCGCTAAACCTTCTAGTAAGGTGCTATAAAAGCTACTATATAAGATAACTCCTTAACCTTAAAGGTTAACCTTCTAGTAAGGTATTATAAATACTACTATATAAGAGGTAACTCCTTAACTAAAGAGGTCTTTCCTAAGAGGTTCTTATAGCTATAAGTATAAGAAGCTCTATTATAAGTAGGGCTTTATACCTCTCCCTCTTCTTTATCCTTATCCCTTAACTATATTAATACTAGACCTTATATATAAATACGCTAAGCCCGAGCGAGGTATACCCTTTAATATAAATAATATAGAGGGGATTACTAGAGAGTTTAGCCTTAATATAATTAATAAAACCCGCTCTTTTATTAACTACTCCGCTATATATAGAGAGCATATTATTAGTATAGCCCTTAAGAGGGCTTACCTTAATACCCCTATAGGGGACTTTATAAGGCGTAATAATATTAGAGCTAAGTAAGTAAACTTAGTAGTAGAAATTTAGTAAGTCGTTATATACCCTATAGAGTAGCCCTTCTTTAAGTAGGTCCTCTATATTACTAAGGCAGAGGCAGCCTAGGTAGCCTAGGCGAATATTAGTAAGTATAGCTTATGCTAAATAGAGAGAGCGTTACTAATAATAGCATAGCTAGCGGACGAAGCAGTAATAGAGGTAGTATTAGCAGCGCGGGTAGTACGCGAGAGGAAAAGTCGATAGTTTCATAGTCTATTAAATAATTAAAAACTACGTTGTTATCGATATGAAGTTAAAGATCGTAAGGCTATTGACGGGCACGTATAAGTGCGGCTGTGGTTGGGAAAGTTACGATCAAAATCTAAAGTATAGCTACTAATATATCCTATTTAAGGTTCTCAAATATATTAGTAAGTTAGTATATTACCTTAATATTCCGCTTAATATAAATATTCATCAAGTTATATTTATTATCTAACTTATACTAGTACTAGCCCCTAGTAGTAACTTACTTAACTATTAAGATAACTACTATAAACTAGTTAATATTAAAGAAGATAATAATATTTATTAGCTTAAAATATATAAGTATTTTAAGATTAAAAGTATCCTTAAGAAGTAAACCCTTATGTAAGGAAAGATATAATATTTAGTTAAATAGAAAGGTTACTTACTAATATATATTATTTAGATAGATAAAAACGCTATGAATATAAAAAACTTATTATTATATTTAAAAGTAAGGAATAAGAAATAGAATAGCTCTATAAATAAGTATAAGCTTAAAAACCTATCTAATAAGGTATTAAACTAGCATTAGAGCTAAGTAAAAAACTACTAAAGTGCTTAAGAGGAAGGCTTTAAAAGAACCCTATAGAATAATATAATATATATTATAGATAAGGAAGCTATTACTTAAAGTAAATTAATAAGATAAAATAGAAAGAATATTATAACTAAGGATTTATTATAAGATAAAGATATTTAGCGCGCTTAGTATATCTAAGGGCTTTACCCTAATAATAGTAATATTTATATCTAGCTTAATAACAATAATAACTATATCTACTACGCCTTCCCTCTTAAATACCTTCTGCTCTCAATATTATAAGAACTTTTCTAAATATAACTACCCTCCTCGCTTAAAGGTTAACCCCTACTCTTATTTAACTAATAAGAAAAATTAATACTTAAGTATATATATATATAATAAATTTATATTACTAAGTAACCTTATTAGTAATTACTACTATCTTTACCCGCTTAGTATTAAGCTAACCTTTCCCTCTATATATATATTTTTATTAAGGGGGTATTAATACCTTTGTCCCTATTACTTTATAATTATTATACTTATACTTCTTATTTTATTACTATTATCCTCTTTTAGATTTTAAGGACCTTTATTAATTCTTAATATTATTATATACGCTTAGTACTACTAGAGTATCCTATATTTTCTATACCTAGATATTATTTTTTAATAAATAGATAATAATTTAAATAAGAGAATACTAAGTATATTATACTTAATTATATTTATTACTACTTACTTAATATTAGGATCCCTTATAAAAAGCTAAGATATTATATTTATAACTAAGAAATCTTTAAATATATCCTTAACTAAAAGCCTAATATTATAAAACTAGCTATAATATTTCTAATATTTTATTTATTATTTACTTAGGTATTAATATATACCTTATTACCTAATTACTATCTACTAACTAAATTAAGTTCTATTACTAATTTCCTAACCCTATCTTAAATTAATAATAGCTATCTCTCTATAATATTATATAAAACTCCTTTAAATATAACTTATATTATATTACTAATATCGCTAGCTTACTTATTATTATTATATCTAGGGAGGCCTTAAGTAGAGATAAAGAACTTATTAATACTAAACGCGCTTAAGCTAATAAACTTATTAAAACTACTTAGCTTAAATAAGCTCTTAGCTCTAGCTAACCTAATAAAGCTATTAATATTATTAAGTATATTCAACCTTAATTATTAACTAATATTAGTATAGCTAGTATTAGATTAACTCCTATTATTTAGAATAAGACTAATAAAATTGCTACTCTTAAGAAGTAAGCTACTAGTACTAGTACCCCTAATTTAATAGATATTATTAAGCCTTTTAAGGGAATATAAGCTTATACTAAATATATTAGCTATATCTCTATCCTACTTAATAGATATAAGGATATATAAATCGCACTAGTTATAGCTATCTCTAAGGGTTATATTAATAATATTAGTAAGATCGCACTTAACTTAGGCTAGTTTATGAAGTTAGCTACTAATAAGTTTAAGGTTATTATAATAACTATTCCTAAAGGACTAACTAATAAGAGCTTAGGTTTTCTTAGCCCTAAGTAATACCTTATTACTAAGTTATTTACTAAGTATATAGCTTTAGCTATAGGTTTAGATAATTATCCTAATATCAACCCCTCTTTTAATATTAGCCCTTATAATACCTCTAATATACCTAGCGCTGTTATCACAGCGCTGGGTTAGACCTACCTGAATTTCGGGTCACGTGACTTGCGGGTTATATAATTACTAAGCGACTCTTTAGCCTTCCCTAGCTACGCTAGCCTATAGTTAGACTTTTCCCTTTTTTAATATAGAATCTATTTAATATAGCGTATTTAAAGCATACTAACCTTCGCTTATTTATTATTTATAATACTATTCTATATTTACCTATCTATTCTCTAGAGATAGAAGTATAATATCTTAATTAATTACTATTACCCCTACCCTATTAATTAACTAATATAAGTATAGCACCTAACTAAGCGCTAAGCTAACTAATCTATACCCTAACTAACCCGAACTTAATTAATACCCCCCCTCTACCTTATAATAATATACTAAACGAGACCTAACTAGCTAGTTATAGTTATAAAGCTATAATAGTGCTTATACTTAATACTAAAAGACTCCTTAAGCCTTATATTAAGGCCTTTTAATGCTATTATACTATACTACCTAACTATAATACCCCCTTATATAAGGACCTAAAGGTTTTTAACCTAAATAAACCTATATATAAGTAGCCTATTACAGGCCTATTTACAAACCTTAATATAGAGGGATATAAGAGCCTAGCCTAGGGTATTATTATTAAATTATAAAAGTTCCCCGACCTCCTTATTATTAATTATAATTACCTAGGTAAGGGCTAGAAAATTACCCTTACCCTTAATAATATAATATAGCTATTTTAGAATAAATTTAAGTTAACCCTTACTTAGATTTAAAACTAGCTTATAAAGAGAGCTACTTAAGGTATTAAGTCTTAAGCCTTATATATTAGATATATTACTATAAGTAATAACCTTTATATACTATATAATACTACCCTCTATCTAGAATATAAGAATTAAGAGCTCTAGGAGTATTTAAATAATACCTATATTACTAGTAATAATACTAAGTAGTTTATTATACTTAAGTATTATTAAGAAGAGTATAATTAGGCCTAATATAATACTACTATTATTATGAAAGCGCGGGATAAGGTAAGAGATACTAATAAGGCTTTACTTTAGCGCTTTAAATATGATATAATTATTATACTTCCCCTTATAAACCCTCTCTCTAGTAACTATAGCGCTATGCTTTAGGTAATCCTTAATTAGATAATATACCTTAAGAGTTAGGTTTACTCTAGCTTACCCTTATTAACTATTAGTAATAATAATACCTAGGCTACTAAGATACCTAAAGTCCCTATTTTTATAAGTACTAAGAGTACTAATTCTAAGTACTTAAAGTTTAATACCTGGCTCTTTTATATTAAAATACACCTTAATAATAGGGAGTATTATAATAAGTCCTAATATTTTAAGTATATATTCTTACGCCTAGGAGGAATTACTTAAAATATCCTATTCCCTCTCCTCTTAGGGGACCTACCTTAAATTACTATAGTAAAATAGCTTATTAAAGAGCTAAAGGGTATTTTTATTAACTTAGTTTAGTATAATAAGGCTTAAATAAAGCTTAATACCCTTATTATTTTATTTAAGGATATCTAAGTTAAATAAGCTACTTTTACTAAGCTTATTTGTAAGGCTAAACTCCTAGAGTCTTACTAGCGCTAGAAGTTCTATAAGAAGCTATTTATATCCCTCTAGAACTAGTACTCTATTTATTATATAAATAGCGCCTTTAGCTTTTAGGATTATACTACCTAGGTTTATATTATAGCTTATATTATAGCGCCTTCTAATACCTACTTAGCTAACTAAACTACTATATAAAGCTCTACCTTAGTAGCCTATACTAAACCCTCTAGTATAGGAAACCCCTATACCTAAGCTTATACTAACTAGGTTTAAATCCCCGAGGCCTTATATAAGAAGCTCTATAACTAGGGCGCCTATTTTATTTATAGTAATACTAGTTATACCTTATAGGATTACCCCTATAAGAGGGCTAAAGCTATTATAAGTATTACTAAGCTTACTAAAGCTACTAATAATAACTTAGAGCTAGTAGAAAACTAGAGCCCCTAGTAAAAGTAAACTCCTTATTAGGGGAGACCTAAAGAGATTAATAATTAGTAATAGTATATATTAACCTATAATAACTAATTAGTAATAAACTACTAGAGAAAGAGTTAGTTCTAGTTTATAATAGATATAATATTTATCTCAAGGCCCTTCTTAATACTAGAGTAAATAGCTATACTTTTATAAATACCTATATAACCCCCTTACTAAGGGACTTTTATTATACTAAATATAATAAGTTATAATACCCTATCCTAGCTACTAGGTTTAATAGTAAGCTATTAGATATTATAACTAAGGTATAGATAACTTATATATAAGTAAACTACTAAGAATTAATATAAATACCCCTCCTCTAACTTAATATAGGGAGATATAACCTTATGCTTAGCTACTTATAGTTTAATTATTATAATATTAGTATAAATATACGCTATTAGCGCTTATATTAGCTAAGTAATACCCTTATAGCCCGGGACCTCCTCTAAATAATTATATAGGATACTAAAGACCTCTTTTAACTTATTAAAATTAATATTAAGTGTTAACTTAATATAGAATACTATTAAGCTATATTTAAAGCTAAGGAATAGCTCTATAACGCTTAAAGGGCTACGGGAAGTAAAATAAGGGACCCCTATAAAAATCCTATAGTAAAGTAATATACCTAAGGACTTAGGATATAATAATAACTTATAGAAAATAAATATAGTATTAAAAGGAGTACCAACTATAAACTAAGCCTAGCTTATGCTATATAGAAAGCCTAAACCCCTTAGCATCGAGGCTTAGTAAGTAAGGAAAGACCTTAATAGAGTACTTATTAGCGCTATAGGGTTTAAGAGGAACCTAAGATATACTAATATTAAATTAGGCTCTATATCGCTATATAAGCTCGACCTAATAATTACTAATAAGCGAGAGGAAGAAGAAAAAGGTATAAGCTTATTAGAGGTTAATAAAGCTAAAAACTAATACCTAATCTATAAGAAGCTCTTATTATACCTCTAGGACTAGAAAGATTACTTTAGTAAGACTACTAGTAATATATTACCTCTTTATTACTCTTATAACTACTAAATTAAACTAGAGCTAGGTATAAAAGAGTAGCTAACTTTCTACCTACTATAGAAGTAGTTATTATTAGAACTCGAGGCTACCTAATAATACCTCCTTAAGAACTTAAAAAAGGGCTTTATAACGCTAAGTAATACTCTATTTATATCCCTAATACTATTTATTTAAAAACCTAATAGTTACTTAAGGTTTTATATTAACTTCTAAAAGCTAAATAGGTTTATTAAGAAGGATTAGTATCTATTACTTCTAATTAATAAGACGCTAAGCTAAGGTATTTATAAAGATTAATATCTGCTAAGCGTGGCCTCTGGCTACTGCATAGTGATTTTACCTGCTCAAGTGCAATAGACCTTCTAACTCCGCGCCTCCTGATAATATATAGCCTTCGGTCACGTGATTATAACTTTCCTAACTATAGCTATACTTATACGTGCCTATAGCCTCACGATCTTTAACTTTATATTAATAATAACGTGGTTTTTAATTATTTAATAGACTACGAAACTATTAACTTATCCTCTTATAGACTACCCGCGTTGCTATTAAATACCGCCTCTATTACCGCTTCGTCCGCTAGTAATCCTTTTATTTAATTAGGTTAGCTAACGCCTTCGTAGCTATACTATCGTTAGTAACGCTCTCTCTATATTAAAGTAGTTAGCATAAGCTATACTTACTAATAATTAAGCCCTAAGGGGCCTAGGCTACCTCTGCCTTAATAGTACGGAGGACCTACTTGAAGAAGGGCTACTCTATAGGGTATATAATAACCCGCCTAGCTTCTACTACTAAGTCCGCTTACTTAGCTATAATATAATAGTAAGTATCCCCTCTAGGGGTATTAATAAGAGCCCTCTTAAGGGCTATATTAATAATATACTCTCTATATATATTAGAGTAATTAAAAAAGGAGTAGGTTTTATTAATTATATTAATACTAAACTCTCTAATATGCTCTTATATATTATTAATATTAAAGGGTATACCTTATATAAGCTTAGTATTTTTATATATAAGGTCTAGTACTAATATAGTTAAGGGATAAGGATAAGGAAGAGAGAGAGGTATAAGGCCCTGCTTATAATAAAGCTTCTTATACTTCTAGCTATAAGAACCTCTTAGGAAAGACCTCTTTAGTTAAGGAGTTACCTCTTATATAATAGTATTTATAATACTTTTAGTACCTTACTAGAAGGTTAACCTTTTAGGTTAAGGAGTTATCTTATATAGTAGCTTTTGTAGCACCTTACTAGAAGATATAGCGAGGATATTACTATAAGAGCCGTAATAGCCTATTCAGCTCTAATATAATTAGCTCCGGTATAGCGCGCATCCGACTTAATAATATTTAGAGGGTTTGCTTATAAGTAATAGGAACATATAGGGTTCTTATATTATTTTCCTTAACTAGTAGAGGGTATAGGTTAAAGTACCTATATAGTATATCCCGAATTATACTTGCGAACTAGGCGAATTTACTATAGTCTTTTTACGAAGGGGCTGCGGCGTAATTCCGAACTCAATATCTGCTAAGCGTTCTACTAAATCTATATTTACTCTAACTTAGAGGACTTAACGACGTTCTATACCTGCTATAGCTCCTATAAGTATAAGGTTCTACCCTTTAGGCTCTATAATAGCCTAGCGATATATTAATAATATATAAATAATATACTTATAGAATACTTAGATAACTTCTATATAATATATATAGATAATATCCTAGTTTACTTAGAGGACCCCCTCTAGTATAAGGAGTATATTAAGAAAGTCCTTAATTAGCTACGCTAAGTAGGGTTTTAAGCTAATATTAAGAAGTGCGAATTTAATATAACTATAACGCGCTACCTTAGGTTTATTATTATAACTAAAGGGATTAGCTCTAACCCTAAGAAGGTCTCTATAGTAAAGGACTAATAACTACTAACTATAGCGCGTAGCGTCTAATCCTTCCTAAGGTTCTATAACTTCTACTATTAATTTATTATAAATTATAAAAAGATTACTTATTTACTTACTAAGCTTATAGCTAAAAATGCCTGTTTTAACTTTAATAATAACTATATAGTAGCGTTTATAATACTAAAGGAGGCCCTAATATTAGCCCCTATCTTATACTACTAGAAGCCTAAGCTACCAACCTAAGTTAAGATAGACGCCTCTAAATTTATATATACTACTACCCTTCTCTAGCAATAACCTAATAATAGTTTCTAATACCCCGTAACTTATTTCTTAAAAACTATATTTTTAATAGAGATAAACTACCCTATTTATAACTATAAGATAATAGTAATTATCCTAGTACTAGAAGAATAAAGGGCTAAACTCTTTATAATTACTTAGCATTTTAAGGTTATTATAAACTACTAACTACTACTCTACTTTATAACTAAGAGGCTTCTAAATATTTACTAAGCCTATTAGTTAGATATCTTAGCTAGGTTTAATTTCTATATCTAGTACTACCTAGGGTATAAAAATATACTAACTAATACCCTCTTATAGAAGAATAAAGACCTCTAAACCTAATAAGCTATTTATAAATTAAACTATACCTAGGTATTACTATTACTTACTTACTTATCCCTAGAGGTTAGAAGCGAATTATACTAGCTATTAGAAGCTACCCTAAGTAGTCCTATAGCTACTATTAATACCCTAGAGCTAGAGGATAAGTTATAAGGCTACCTCCTAATTAAATAGATCCTATAGTTAAACTATAAACTAGATATATTATTACTTAAGGCGCTAAAGATACTTATTATTATAGAAAAGAAGCGCTAGAAGATAAGAGATAGACTCCTAATATTAAATAGGAAGCTTATAATACTAGAAGAGGAAGATCTATATATAAAGTTAATTTATAAAGCCTATATCTAGAGGCTTATAGTATACCTAGGTTAAAATAAGACTATTTAAATCCTAAAGGAATATTACTACTAGCCCTACTTAACTACTAATATTAAGTAATATATTTATAACTACTATACCTATTACTAGGCTTAGAAGCTAAGAGATAAGCCTCTAGATAAGTTAAGGCCCTTACTTATATTAAATTACCCCTAGGAGTATATTATAATAGATTTTATATCCTACTTACCTAACTACTATAAATATAATAATATATTTATAATAGTATATTACTTATTAAAGAAGATAGTTTCCCTCTCCTATTAGAAGATTATTATAGCGTAGGACCTCGCCTAGCTATATTATACTTATATCTTCTAGTATACAAGGTTCCCTATTATAATTATATCTAATAGGGGCCCCTAGTTTACTTCTAACTTCTAGAACGAGCTCTATAAGATATATCGTATAATTATATAGTTAAATATAGCAGGTTATACTAAGACTCATAGATAGATAGAAATTCTTAACTAGTATCTAACTTAATACTTATACCTATAGATAAACTAGTTTTAAGATAACTAGAGCGAAATACTCCTAGCTATAGATTTCGCTTAAGTAGTATTATTAAAGAAATTACTAAGCTTATCATATTTAAGATTAAGTAGGGATACTAACTATAGATAAGCTTTAACTAGGATTAATATATATAAAATTTCTTAATTATAAAAGAGAAAATTAACTAAAGTAACGCCTAGTAGCTTATATAAAACCTCTATAATACCTAGGAAATTACTAAAGAAAATATAGCTATAGCTTAATAATATTATACCTAAGCTACTAATTACTATTACTAGCTTAATAACTTAGCTATAGGGGACTCTATCTATATATTAATAGAAGGATAGCGCTAAGAAAGCTCTTTAAAGCTATTAATACTATAAGATAGCTTATAGCTAATTAAAGCTACTAGTCCTAAGGGGACTTAGGTATTTAACCTACTAAAGGGATATAACTATTACTTAGTATTCTATCTTAATAAGCTTTAGAAGGCTACTAGGGAACCTCTACTAGGTTAATTTAAGACCCCCCCTCCTATTATTAAGTTTAATAACAAGCTAGAATATAAAGTTATATATATAACTACTAGCTAGTTATACTAAGGATAGCTATAATATTATACTAACTAGAGAAGCTATAACTATAATCCTATTTAGTATAATATTAAAAGTTTTAAGTACGCCCTAGTAGCGCTATAGGACTTCTATATTACTAACCTAACTACTATAGGACTATTAAAATACCTTTTAGCTTAGCTTCTAGCTACTACTAAAGACGAGGACCCCGCTACTATAGGTAATAATAATACCCTAGCATAAGTATAAAATAGGAAGAAGAGGATATTACTTAGAAAATTATTTATATTATAATAGCTAATTGCTATAAATAGTAATACTAGTAAAAGGGGGGGTAATATTATAGCGCTAGGTTATACCTACCTAAATTTCAGGTTATATAACTTATAGGTTATATAATTACTAAGCAACTCTTTAGCCTTCCCTAGCTACGCTAGCCTATAGTTAGACTTTTCCCTTCTTTAACGCAGAATCCACTTAATATAGCGTAATTAAAGCGTGCTAACCTTCGCCTATTTGCTATTCGTGGTAGCTATTAAGACGCCTAATACTACCTCTAGTATTAAGAAGATTATTATTACTAACTAGTAATACTATACTTATATCTCTAGCCTTTATTACCTTACTTAGTCTTATATTAAGTTTCTAAATATATAAGAAGTAATTAATATATACCTTTAGTATATCCACTTCTTTAGTATAACTAATATTATTACTACCCGTCGCGCTAAATACCTAACTCTCTATACCCTTATCTAGAATAATATAATTATCCTTAGTTTATATATATATATATCCGCGCCCTGAACTTATTTATAACTAAACGAATTATAAGTAACCTAGATTTTAGTACTATATCGCTATTCTTTATTATTAAGTAGATATTATAATACGAGTTTCTTAGTATATATACTAAGGATAATATATATATTAGTTAGGCTATAATTAATAGTAATAATATTAGTACTATTTATACCCTTCTAGACCTTAATAACTCTAAAACTATAGATATAGCCAACTTTTAATATAAATATAGTTTAGACCTTTAAGATCTTCGCGCTAATATTATATCCCTCGCTACCTTAATTATTATAATTAAGAATAATAGTATTACTAAGTTATACCCTAAGGTTAGTAATAAGTCTTATTACTGATTCCTAGAGTAATACTAAGATAATACCTAACTAGCTACTACTTATAATATTAATATTAACTAACTTCTAGCTATTACTAAAGAGATTATTAAGAATAAGGATAAGGACTACTCTAACCTCCTAAAGCTAGCTAACGCCACGCCTAAGACTCCCTTAGCCTAAAATAAGATATGATAATATATATAAAATAAAAAGAAAGCAAGGTTACTTAAGGTTATTTATATATAGTAATATAGCTCTACTTATTAATATATTACTCTAATAAGAGGTATAAGTTAGATTTTATACTATATATTATAGTTAATACCTTTCTTTTTTTATATAAGTAATTAATATTAAACGCGCTTAGTATAGTTATCCTACTAGGATAGGATAGGATAGACTTAGCTATATAACTTTCGGAAAACTCCCTTAGCGCACGGACCTGTTATAGGGAGACTATGGAGTAGAGCGTAGAGGAGAGGAGCATAGCGGAGGGGAGGATAGAAGGAGTATTATTACTATTAATACCTTAATAACCTAATACCTCGTTTTTTAGTAATCTCTTAGCGAATTAGCGCCTAATAAGGAGTATCTCTTTTAATTAGATCTATAAATTATTCTATATATCTTTTAAGCCTACTCTTAATATTCTTACCTATTAATAGGTAGAGCTATATTATTTATTATCTTTCTAGTTCCTATTAGTTCTAGCCCTTTCTAATAATACCTAGAGGCGGATTCTTTTGCTCTTTTTAATAGCCTTTATAAGCTTCTTAGAGAGTAAGGTGCCTTTACTACGTCTATACGTCCCTGCTATTAATATATATATATATATAATTAATCTACTTTAAATAAGATAATAACTTAAGAAATTTATAAGTAACGAATAATAACGATATAAATAATAATAATAAAAAACGCAGTTTAAAGAGAGGAAGATATTTATAGACTTACCTTAGTTCTAAGGGAAAAGTAATAGCTATGCTTTCTTATAGAATTAAGGTAGGAACGATATAGACCCTAAAATCCTCCCTTTCTCTTTTTTTTTATATACTATTAGTAGGTTCTAGCGAGTATATCCCTTTCCTTAC